>JAXIVJ010009550.1:0-50570 GCA_036785665.1 Chirona hameri | reverse complement strand
GTAATAGTGACGTCATGTCATACCATTTTTGGTGGAAAGACGAAAAATGTTAGAAAATCGTAGATTTTTTTAGATTTTTTTCCTTATGTAAGGGCCATTCAATGGGGTCAAGTTGTGAAAATGGTTACCACTTTCGAATTATGCGTGTAAAATAACCCATACAACATGTGTCGCATGACTTTCGTAGACCTCTTGCCAATAGTGACTTTTGTGACCTGACCTTGACCTTGAACTCTGCTTACAATGTCACTTTCGCTGATGCGGGAGATGTATTGCACCGTCGAGAGCACTTTGTGCGATAATGGTCGTAATCTATGACTTTGAATGGCAAATTGGCCTATCAACTCAAATACCTCGATTTTGACCTTTGCCTAACCGTGACCTCCCATATGACCGTATTTGGAAATTGGAAATGACCTTATTTGGATTGGCGGGATTCCCTCCCCACCCGCGCGGCATATGGCTATAGGCCGGACTACGGGGTGGCGGGACCCCCCCCCCAAAAAAAAACAAACAAAAAAAAAACGGCACGGTGCCAGTAACATCGGTACAACCGTCCCGGCTCCGGGGAGGTCTGGGGGCTACCGCCCCGACCGGGGAGAGCTGTGGGGTACCTCCCCGGGCCCGGGCGCTCCAGACGGGCCGCAGCCCCCGCCCGCACTGCCTCGCGCTTGGTCCGCATGACATCGCGTGGCAGTGCCCCATCGGCCGGCCGGGCGCGCCGCCCGTCAGCCCGTTAGACTGGCGTGGCGGGGCGCGGGTTAATAGATTCTCGGATCCGACGTGAAACTGACCTAACTACCGGTCATGAGCGGGCGAATATAGCGGCAATATATGATATGAACTCGAATAACAATAACAACATACGAGGTTTTGCATAACGGTGCCACACTAACATTGTTCACAACAATGCCAATGTAGGATACTCACGTCCTAGTTTTAGTTCCATCTTTAAAACGTTTTTTTTAAAGTCCAACAATCAGACAGCTCTACCATAAAGCATGTGGAAACTAGCAATTACCGTGCCGATATGTGAATATGATCCTGACGATGTACCGTAGAAATATGAAAAATAAAATTCATAACTTCATTCCCTTCATTTTCGGTCACATTTTATCTCGGATCTTAGCATCGCTCGCTGTTCAAAACATTGCTAATCACAAGCGAGTGTAAAACAAAAACATAATTGTGTGTGTGTGTGTGTGTGTGTGTGTGTGTGTGTGTGTGTGTGTGTGTGTGTGTGTGTGTGTGTGTGTATGTGTGTGTGTGTGTGTGTGTGTGTGTGTGTGTGTGTGTGTGTGTGTGTGTGTGTGTGTGTGTGTGTGTGTGTGTGTGTGTGTGTGTGTGTGTGTGTGTGTGTGTGTGTGTGTGTGTGTGTGTGTGTGTGTGTGTGTGTGTGTGTGTGTGTGTGTGTGTGTGTGTGTGTGTGTGTGTGTGTGTGTGTGTGTGTGTGTGTGTGTGTGTGTGTGTGTGTGTGTGTGTGTGTGTGTGTGTGTGTGTGTGTGTGTGCGTGTGTGCGTGCGTGCGTGCGTGCGTGCGTGCGTGCGTGCGTGCGTGCGTGCGTGCGTGCGTGCGTGCGTGCGTGCGTGCGTGCGTGCGTGCGTGCGTGCGCGCGCGCGCGCGCGTGTGTGTGTGTGTGTGTGTGTGTGTGTGTGTGTGTGTGTGTGTGTGTGTGTGTGTGTGTGTGTGTCGGACCACCCCCGAGCAGCGCCCTGTGTTGTGCAGAGAGTTATGAGTCGTTTCGGCTCCGGTCGTACCCGGTATGATTTGGCGTCGCTCCAAACACAACGGACACCCTGGGCCACCCTGGATCGAACCCCGGCCCCGGGCAGGACCGGACGGCTGCAGAGTGGTAAGCTCCGGGCAGGACCGGACGGCCAGAGTAGTAAGCCCCGGGCAGGACCGGACGGCCAGAGTGGTAAGCCCCGGGCAGGACCGGACGGCTGCAGAGTGGTAAGCCCCGGCAGGACCGGACGGCCAGAGTGGTAAGCCCCGGGCAGGACCGGACGGCCAGAGTGGTAAGCCCTGGGCAGGACCGGACGGCCAGAGTGGTAAGCCCCGGGCAGGACCGGACGGCTGCAGAGTGGTAAGCCCCGGCAGGACCGGACGGCCAGAGTGGTAAGCCCCGGGCAGGACCGGACGGCCAGAGTGGTAAGCCCCGGGCAGAACCGGACGGCCAGAGTGGTAAGCCCCGGGCAGGACCGGACGGCCAGAGTGGTAAGCCCCGGGCAGGACCGGACGGCCAGAGTGGTAAGCCCCGGGCAGGACCGGATGGCCAGAGTGGTATGCCCCGGGCAGGACCGGACGGCCAGAGTGGTAAGCCCGGCACGAAAACATGGGCTGCGGCACCCGGAGACGCTGTCATAATGCCTAAGCCAAGAAACGAGCGACTAAAAATCCACGCGCTTGACAAATTCACACAGACAGCTATAATAAAAAGCCTTCTAAATATCACAAATAAATTTTCTGTACCATAACAAAATCACTGGCCATTATTTATCACGACGACTTTTACAAAACATAAATCTTCGGTTGTCTATAGCCTGTGTTTGACAAAGCCGGTTTCACGTTAGCGATAGGGACCCGGTGCGGTGTGACATGTTGACACCCTGGCGAGGACCGGACGTGACAGCTTTGACAGCCCGGTGAGCCGGACCGCCACCCAGCCGGCTCCCGGCTCCCGGCTCCTGCAGAGCAGCGCCGGCCATGCATGACGGCGCGGGTACTTACAAACATGGCGTGAGCTGCAGAGAGGTGGGGGGGGGGGGGGGGGGGGAGGGCTCGGCGGACATTTCACCTGAGCTGCCCGGAGTGCAGCACAATGGTCTGCCGATATCCGCATCTGCATTGCTGCCCTGCAAAGTATAGGACTATCGCCGCATGGTTCAAACTACTGTGGTCTTCTGGTCTACTGTGGGCTACTGGTTCAAACTACTGTGGACTACTGGTTCAAACTACTGTGGTATACTGGTCTACTGTGGGCTACTGGTTCAAACTACTGTGGACTACTGGTTCAAACTACTGTGGTATACTGGTCTACTGTGGGCTACTGGTTCAAACTACTGTGGGCTACTGGTTCAAACTACTGTGGTCTACTGGTATACTGTGGGCTTCTGGTCAATGCCAAGCGATTGAAGCGACCATATCGAGCCATGATTAGTTGTAAGGTTAAACCGTCTGCAAAGCATCATGCTCGCCAAACAGCTTATGTTGCCTGTTGGTCTTCTTGGTCTGAAAAAAAAATGTTCTTATGATTTACAACGAGTTCATCCAGCCAGTATCCACGTTGACAAATGGTCAACTGAAAACATGCAGCTTCTTTTTCGTTGCTCATTTGCTCAAGCATATGAGCTAAAATCATGTATTGATGGCACGTTATCTTGGTGTAGTTCCACAACACTAAAGTTGAGGGCTCACGTGTCATAGAGCAGAAACAGGTCAGCATCACTTCTACTGACTCTTGTTCCACCGTGGTGTACGCATGCATACCACTGGCGGATCCAGTCGTCGGTTTGGGGGGGGGACTTTTTGTGGCAAAAAGGTACCCCCATTTTTCCCCTCCGCGGATTTGTTCCGGTCATCATATGTTGATATTCGAGCTTAAGAAATTCACCTTTCAAATTCACACAAATTCAGTTTTTTTCATTTTTGAGGTTCAAAAACCCAAAGTTTTGGAAATCCGAGATAGTCATTGTGAAGAACATGTAATTTTCTTTCTTTTGACGTTTTTTATTTGCAATTTGCTTCAAAACTCTATTTTCTACGATTCTTCAAACATTTATTGTTTTTCCATCAAAAATGGCATGACATGACGTCATTAAAACGTCATTATCTCCCACAATACTCATCAATCAATTTCATTGAGAGTCGGTGAGAAGACTTAGACTTGATTCAGCATAAGGTACTGAAAGTTTCACGTTGATATCTATCATAGTTTTCAGTTTATTGAGAAAATCCGGGAGGGGCAGATACTTCTGATAAGGTTTGAGCTAGAAGTACCTATCTCAGCCTAGGTACGTACCTACCTATAGTTTGTTTTATTTTTATTGCACAATTTCCATTCAGTTGCTGGCACTAGGTCCAAAAAATCAATTTATTGACGCGTCAATTTGTCTTATGCAAAGTGGGCGGAGCTTGTCATAGACACAGTATAACAAAAATTGACACAATTATTGACAACATTTCACTTAAACACCTAGTCCCCATGGAAAATGACCAGTCTCCAAAAATAATCACACCATCTGATGCCCAACTGTTTTCTCCATCCACCTCGGTCACAACTCAAGCTGTTAACGTAAGTTTTTTTTGGTTTGTTTCGGGAAAGATGGAGACACCCGACAGGGGTGGTAAAAGTGCTTTGAGTGGCCCCGACAAAAATGACCCCATCACAGCTGGGGTCATTTTTTTACTTCACATGAATACCCTAATACCTGGCTGCATGCTTACATCATCCTTATATTTTAACCAGCGCCGTGCCGGGGGGGGGGGTGGACACCCCCTCCGGATTTTCGCGAATAGCGGAAAAACGGCGACGCGCAGCGCCGCCATTTTTGGCACAGCTGTTTGTGCATCGATTGTCCACATTATGTACCCAAAATCCTCGGGTCATCTTAGGTCAGGGCACCAGACCAGGTCACGTGACCCCACCTTACAAAGAAACTTGTGGTCGTACCAGTCACAGTTTTGGGATGATAGGTTTTACGCTTACAGTAATTCGTAAGGTCACATATATCTACAATTATTTTGTCTTGGATTTGTAATATCAGCAACGTGGGGGGGGGGGGTGATTTCGTGACCTCCCCATTATAAGTCTAAGGAGAAATATGCAAATGCTTCCTATTCTAAGGAGACGCAAGATTGCAGTCTAATTCCTTCTGGATCATGTTATTATAGGACATTGTTGATGACCTAGGTGCCATTTTTGTTCAGTGACCCCTACAGGGTCAGCTGAGGTTATCCGAGGTCACCAACAGTTGTATGTCAATAACTCTCGACATAATGACGATAGAGAAGTAAAATCGACACCAATGTGTTTATATTGTCACGGCACGTCTTCCCATATGCAACATTACCTACTTCGGTCACCACGACTTGACCTTGACCTGAGGTCACATTTGTAAGTTGACACTAATATGAGTCGAAGCGTCTTGACGAGACAAGCACGATGGCGTCAAAAGTATTACATTGTCGTTATTATGTGAAAAGCCATTCGTGATAACTTTTTTTAAGATAGCCTTTTTGGCATTTGATAAGCTCTGGAGCCTAAACTGTTCTCCTGAGCTCCTGTAAACTGTAAACCTGAGCTCAAATTCGAGGACACCTTTACAATTGAATTTTTGCAAGAGATTTCTATTGTTATTTTTCGTTTCTTCGTAGATTTTTTTTCTTCGTAGATCCTGTGATATCTGGTGGTTTCTGGAGCGAAGTCCTAAAACTTGAAAATCTTACCTTTGATGACCTCTGGTGACTTCAATATTGACTTAAGGGAAAACAATATCTGAAATACCTTCGAATGTGTTTATCGAGAGCTTTTGAACGTTTTTTTCTGCGTCTTTCTAGCCCTTTAGTTTTCGAGTTAGAGGGGGTCCGACAACAGTGAAATCCACTGTTCTGACAGTGGACCTCCATTAAAAATGCACTAGTACCCCGGCCCCGGGGAATCTACTGTCCGGATTTCCCGCGCCGTGCCGGGGGGGGGGGGGGCGTTTAGATGCCCCCAAGGTTTGTCGAGGATAGCAAAACACGGCGGCACGCAGCGCCGCCATTTTTGGCACAGCTGTCAAGGCATCAATTGCCCACATATTGTAAAATTCTTGACCACGGGTCATCTCAGGTCAGGTCACCAGGCCAGGTCACGTACCCCACCTCCAAAAAAGTATGCGGTCGTACCACAGCCACAGATTTTGGCCGATCGATTTCGTACTTACAGGATTTCATGAAGGTAATTGTACCTACAATTTGTTTATCTCGGATTTTGTATATCGGTGACCTAAGGTCGGGTCAATTTCGTGACCTCCCTATTATAAAACAACGGAGAATATTCAAATGCTTCCTTTTCTGAGGATACGCATGATATCAGCCCAATTCCTTCTGGATCCTTCTGGCGCGGCGTTCACCGTCCGGCCGGCCACGCTGCCGGAGCTCAGCTGCGCCCTGAGGCGGATGAGCGGCTCCAGAGCGGTCGGCAGCGACGGCGTGTCTCTGCAGCTGCTCAGGCGCTGCTTCGCGGCGGTGGGCCCGCACCTGCTGCGCATCGTCAACGCCTCCATCATCACCGGGAAGGTGCCATCCCTGTGGAAGCACGCCAAAGTGGTACCGATTTTTAAATCTGGTGACAGATCACAGCCTGCGAGTTTTAGACCCATCAGTGTCCTCAGTGTGCCAGCTAAAATTACGGAGAAAGTAATTAGTATTCAGCTGACGGAATATTTGTCTATAAATCGCCTCATGTCACCCACTCAGTATGCGTATCGCCCCAACCGTTCCACTGAGAGCGCCGTCGTTGACCTGGTCAGCACGATAGCAACCCACAGAGACGCGGGGCGTGTAGCATGCCTGACGTCATGTGACTTGTCTAAAGCCTTCGATTGTGTGGACCGCAACCTGTTATTCATCAGGCTGGGCTGGTATGGTATTTCATCGCACTGGTTTCTTGACTATTTTTCGAACCGTACCCAGTCAGTAGGGAGCGGCGCAACCACTGATGTAAACCATGGCGTGATTCAGGGAAGCATACTCGGACCCATCATGTTCAACATCTTCACCAACGACCTGTCATGTCATCTGCCCAGTCGCGCATCTGTCATCTCATACGCTGACGACTCACAACTCATTCATGCCGCGCCACCTACGTCAGCCGACCTAACCGGGCTGCGTCTCGCCGTGGAGGCCGACCTCGCTGCTCTGTCCGCATGGTTCAGAAGCAGTGGTCTTAAAGTAAACCCCGCTAAAACCGAGCTGATACTTTTCGGAACTGCGTCATCACTCAAAAAAACCTCGGACTTCAAAGTTAGCTTTGATGGCGCAGAACTAAAACCTGCACCCAAAATCAAAATTCTTGGCGTAGTTTTGGATCCAGAGCTGAACATGCAGCAGCAGGTCGGCAACGTGACGGGGCGCTGCTACGGTAGTCTCATCACCATCAGCAAGCTCAGAGACACTCTCCCGCAGAATACACTAACACATCTCATTCAGGCACTCGTCTTCCCACACATCACATATTGTCTACCGGCCTGGGCACCACCTACACAGCAACAGCGTCACCGGATTGACAAAGTCATTAATTTCGCCACCCGCATTGTCACCAAAAAGCGCCGACATGAACACATCACTGCATCACGTAGGGCATTAGGGTGGATGCCATTTAACGCACTGATCGAGTACAGAGACTGCGTCCTCATGCACTCGATCATACACCAGCATGATGGGCCCGAGCGTCTCAAAGCACTTGTATCGTATCGTGCCGATGTGTCCGAACGTGTCACGCGCTCAACATCTGCCGGTCTGCTTGAAACATCTCGATGTAGACTTGAGTCGACAAAGATGACCGTGCCCGTGCGTTCTGTGCGGAAGTGGAACGAGCTCAACTGTGATGTTCGTGGCAATAGCCGTGTGCGGTCTTTTAAGAAGAGCGTGAAGGGTAGTCTTACTGTGTAGCTCGCTCCTCGTCAGATTTTAGGTTATTTTAGCATTTACAGTTTATCGCATGGCGTCTTTTAATGTGTTTATATGCTTGTATCACTCTCATGTCATCATCGTTTTTATCCACTCTTATGTGTATGCTTTTACATTTTGGCAGATGCGCATGTATGACGCTGTGGTCTAATAGCCAGTGTTACATTGGATGCCACTAAGAAACGCAATAAATAAATAAATAAATAAATCATGTTATTATAGGCCATTCCTGAAGAGCCATGTGCCTATTTGGTTCAGTGACCCCACGTGTTGAATCTGTCGTTCGGATTTTTTTTTATCTCGTCGGATTTAAAAAAGTAATTTGTTATTATTGGCAATCAAGAGCTCAAACGCATCTGCTGATTTATAAAACAAAAGTAAATGTACATACATACTGACGTGATGAATATGATGATTAAGTGAATAATACATCTGAAGTGGTTTTGACGATCAATATTTCTAAGGACATGATCGCTTATTCAATTTTTACAGGAATGACATAGTAATGATTTTTGCTGGCATCTTGATCCCCGAGTACTTCATGAGAAAGAGCATTTTGTCCCCGACCTTTTCCATAAGGACAGCACACTTTACCACCCCTGGATTGAGACGCTATCACGTGGTGACAAATTACATCAAATATGTTTCTGTTGTTTTCTTAGGATAACCTTTTGAAATTTTCAAGTTTACATTGTGTAAGTAAATAAAACTAATTTTGCAATGTACTCACATGAAATTATTATGAAAAGTATTTTTTTTATAAATAAATTATTCACCCATGCTGTTGCTACAACAATATTTTGATGGTGATTATAATTTGGGTAAAAAAATTGATTCAGGTGAGCCAAGGGATAACAAAATTGATGCATTTATAGTGCAATATTGCATCGATTTCCAATATAATTATTGAACATCTAGGTGGCTGAAACTGTATTGCCACAATGCACAATGCACAGATTCATGTGCCATTCGCCCCATCACTGTTATTCAGTGACGTTTGTAAAGGTAATTGCCGTTTGTAAATAGGTCATTTTCCCCAATGCCACTTATATTGGGCTGGATCAAAATATTGACGCGTCAAAAACATTATTATTCGGGCCTAGTGCCAGCAACTGCATTGGGACCTTCATGAGAATCACACGTGAATTTTGTACACACCGCTGTCACGCGTCCCGAAAAGTTATTTCCACAAAAAAAACGCGTCATTTTTGACAACCATTGCGCCGAAATAGATTGGATTCCAAATTGATACCATATGAAGTGTTCTTCCTACATGTAAAAAAAACGTTTGTTGGAGCTTCAATTCCGACTGGCAGCTTGCTGGCCGCTATTTTCTCGTCCAGTTGAGTTTTTAAGCCCATATTTGATAGTAAGAGCCGTGTTTTCCAAAATTGTCCAGTTTTACACTGTGGATAGCTGTATTTTTATTGCTGCAAAGTAAATTAACACAATACATTTTTAACTTTTTTTGTTGTGGGGGGGTGCAAAATACATGTTGGCCCCTTCCAGGCTGTTGGGGGTGGGGGCATAGCCTGGTTGCCCCCCTGGATCCGCCAGTGATGCATACCCATATGCCCAGCCCAGAGTAAGTCCTTTGCAGCAAGCTGCAAACATAAATGCATCGCCAAATATGTCTGGCAGCTGAGCACTTTGTTCGATCTCCCTGTCGGCAATGTAGTAACATCTGTACGGCTCGGGCCATAGGGTCCTGACTGACATCTCCATGCCCTGCTGCTGTGAGTTGCAGGGGCTGATTAGATCAGCTATGCCAACCTCCCAGGCTCGAGGAGTTGACAGCGGGACTTCTCGGGTCATGCGTCAACTTCACTCGCACATTTGATTGGCTGCTCTGATAGGCTGCTGGGCTCTGGCCCAGATCTCACGAGCACGCTGGAAAATGTCCTATAACTTTCTAATCAAAATGACCGTGCTCGCCGTCATTTTCCATTAGCGTCACAGTAAGTCACTGTCAGTTGCAGTCAGTCGTATTCAGTGACCGGCAGTGCTTCGGTCGCAGCACGACACCGACGCAGAGCTCTGTGTGAATAAAGAGAACAAAGTTTACGGTGAATCGTGGTCCCTTGCATGGGACTGAGCTGGAATAAGCCGGTACTTTCTGTTGATGTGTTGAGCTGGACTTCCCGGTCAGTCAGTCCCTACCCGCTGATTTGTATGAGCCTGTCGTTTATCCTGGCTAATTACAACGGTGGATCGTGTAAATACCTCACCACATTACGATATTCCGACGGCTCAACACGCGCACCGATGCGACGGGGGTCCGCGTCAACTTAAACAAGCGACGGGGGCGAGGATACCTAATTGATTTCGAAAATTTATCTTTCGAGCAGATTTCGAAAACTCCGCAAGGCAGCGACAATCGGAAAACGGCGTTGTATTGCTTGTGACAGGCTCTATTGAAAGTTTTGTCTTCTTCAATTTATTCTTAGTTCAATGTAAGTCACCTAGAGGTCATCCAAGGTCAAATTTTGGTCATATGTATATGAGTGACCTTTTAAAAAGCCGTCTTTAAGATTCAGACATTTTCCGTGGATATGCATTCAATTTTATCCATTTACTTATAATGGAGAGGTCATGAAATCAACCTGACTAGGTCGCCGATATTAAAATCCGAACTAGCGGAATTGCAAGTACTTATTTATCATCTGACAATTAGTGTGAGGTTGAAACCGCTCGCGCAAGCACTGTGGCTGTGGCACACCTTTAACATTTTTAGGTTGGGTCACTTGGCGTGACCTAGTTCATATAATACGTAACGCTTGAGGAGTGGGGGGGGGGGGGGGGGCGGTGAGGATTGGCAACAGCGTTACGAAGCGTTACGAAGCGTTACGTAGAGGGGAGGGGGAGTTTCGCACAGGCGTTACGTAACGCTGGAAAGTTAAAATTAAGCTTAGACGACGACACAAAACGGACTCATACAAAGCATATACGGGTGCTTAGCAGCCTTCTAAGGTCCGGCATTTAATGACCTTGAGATGACCCGAGATAACAAATGTAGGCATTTGTGTGGATGACGGCAATGAATGGGTAAAGAGCTGTGCCATCGCTATTCGCTCACTATTGGAAGCGCGACAAACCTGGCGCTTTTGTTTCAATCCGTTCAACGTTGAATAACTCTCTTTGAATTACCTCTCAACAAATCGTATACACTAAACACGTCGTCGTTGGGGGCCAAGTTAACCCACAATTGGCTTGGCTGGGGGGGGGGGCGTCCCCCCCCCCCGACGAACTCTCGCAATAGCTCAAATACGAATAGCGCTAACGACGTGAAACTTCGGAAACCTTATCCTACATCAATGTTACGTATTCTGTGCGAGCATAAAGCAATTTCGTCGAAACAAATTTGAAATATAGCGAATTTAGGGACGTCACTACACACGAGTTTTTTTATAATAAATTTAGTCCGAATGTTTTTGAATGGATGGATTTCCGAGGTCAGGCCCCGCGCTAAGCATTGCTTGTTGCGCAGGCCCTGACCCTACCACCCGATCAAGCAATTCATCAATTTCAAAAATTTGCCTTATGTGACCTGACCTTGACTTGAGCTTGACACTAACTTCGCTTAAACGAGGTCAGATGGTAAAATGACTATCACTATCGAATTGTACGTGTAAAATAACCCATGAAACATATGTTGCATAACTTTCGTAGATATTTTGTGCATAGAGACCCTTTATGACCTGACCTTGACCTTGAACATTGACAGAAATCTCACTTTAGCTCAGGCAGTATGTGTATTATACCTTTGAGAGCACTTTTGGGTGATCATGGTCGCAATCGAAGGTTTTAGATGGAAAGTATGGTCCATACACTCAAATACCTCGATTTTGATCATTGTTTCGGAATATAACCAGGGGGACGCCCCCCCCCCGCCCCAGCCAATGGAAGGTGACTGGAGACCCCAGCCAATGTCGGGTTAATACGCCGAATGCATCACGGTTTTCTGTTGTTTTTTTATTGATTGTGGGAAAACGGTTCAGATAAATATTTCATGTGTGCATTGTAATGTATTGAATATCCGTATGTTGAAAATTCATGGGGAAAACATAAGTTTTTAATGAGGCGAGAATACTAAATAGGTCGCAGTCCGGAGCTAAACTAAATTGCCGATTTCAATGCACTTTTTTCAAATGCCTGTTGATTGTTCATAAAAGTTTGGTGCATATTCGCAAAAGATAGAGTGCATGAAACATATTGCATACCTTCATGATAAATAACATGCGTAGGCAGGCTAATTTTAGCTCGGACAGTGAATTCGTTACCGAGTATTTTCTGAGTACCGACCGTTATAAGCATGGAACGCTTATCAACTTTAACATGAAATATCTTTCGGTAGGAATGTTTATATGCAAAATGTTGATCGATTTACAATATATTTTGGTATCGGCTGCCGATTTCAAGTAATAACTCCATTTTTGTAGGAAAAGGTGGATATTTCACTTAAAAACTTAGGGGGCGTGTACTCTAAACTTAGGGGGCGTTTACCCTAAACTTAGGGGGCGTGGGCGTGTCAGTGCGCGTGCTAATTATTTTCAGCTGTAACTGATAATTCGGCGGGGACACGGTGTATCTCTGTGTTTGAGAACTTGCGCCGCTGTCACGACCCAGTCCTATGCAGTAGCGTATTCGGTTACCCAGGATTCACTCCAGGGGGGGGGGGGGGGCAACTTTTGATCAGGGGGGGGGGGGGGGGGGGAGGGGGGGGGGCATAAGGTACCCCCCAACAACAACAAAAAATCCACGGATTTGTCCCACTATATTGTTAGAGGGGCATATTTTCAACATTTTTATCTCCGAAAATAATAAAAATCATTCATTTTTTCGACCAAAGGGGGCACGTACGGACCTTCAGGGAGGGGGAAATTGCTCCTTTTGCCCCCCCTCCTCTTGGGTACGCCTATGGTCCTGTGCAAGACTGCTGGGATCCTGCAACGCCAGCTGATCGGAGCCGATAACACCGAGTCTGAGTCAACATCGGGCTGACGTGGCCGTACGCGACAAACTGGCGTCTCCCGGCGGCTGCACCTGCTATTCTGTATCTGAATATCGTACTGCTAGCCGCGCACATTGAGCGTTAAATACTAGTAAAAGTCAGCATAATTGATTTATGCCATGGGGTAACCTCGCTAATGATTATTTACGGAGCTGTCCCTATTTTGTATGTCAACGCCTATTTTGCATCATGCATATCTAAATCCCACCAGAGCGAGTTCTGGGGAGTTTGTATTGCTGCCAAGACTGTCCATTTGTCGCCTGTTTTGACGCGGTGGTGACGATGTGTGGAAAGATGACAGCCGGGATGCTCGGCTGTCCGCCTCGCCCACTTCATCCCCCGCGCCCTGCTCCAGGACATGACGCAGACTCACTAGCCTCCAGCAAAAAGGTCTTCAGAACTATTGGGCAGCATTTGCGTCCAATATATTTGTTTATTGCTAGGACAAGTCATGTTGCTCGTGTAATTCCATCTTAATATTTTAATTAATTGCATCGCCGAACTTTGCCAGCATCGTATCATGCAATTTTAAACCAGTTAATAATTTGTATAGTATTTACGTTCCAGTGTCAATCCATAGGGAAGTAATGCCCTCCCTACTGGTGTCGTTTGTGCATTGGACAATTTGATTTTCATTAACCATAACTTAACAGCATACTTATCACGCGCAAGGCCGGGGTTCGCGCCAACCACGAACGGCCGGGGGGGGGGGGTGATTTACCCTCCCCCCACCATAAGATCTCGAAAACCACGCAACGTAGCGACAAGTGGAAAACGGTGTGAATACGGAAATATGTGACAACTAGACAAGCACTATCGAAATTATTTCCTTTTTTAGGTCAGGTCAATATTGAGGTCACCAGAGGTCACCGAAGGTCAAATTTCGACTATATGTGTGTGTCCTTGATAAAACCGTCTATATCTCAATAACTAAAAGAGAACGCGCGGAAAAAGCGATCGAACGATAATTGAATTTCCTGTCACTATAATTCCATCAGAATTGACATAAGATGAATAGTTAGGCAGCAGAAGCCATTGAATCTGAAAATTAGATAAATAATCGCTGAATACTTTTTAAAGAAAACACTTTTCACAGAAGCAAGATAGAGCAAAACAAATTTCACTATTGTGTTTGTCTCGTCGAGACGCATTTAATTATATTTTGGGTGACCTAGTTAGGTCATACCCAAAATTTACCTGCCCTGAGGTCCAGTCAAGGTCAGGTCAAGGTCAACTCTTACATAAATTTATTTGACTCGACAAGCTAAATACAATGGTGAAACCCCCCATTGCTCTACCTTGATTTGGTAAAGTGAAGGAACATTCCAGGACAGATCGACAAGGGGTATATATCATATATCTCTCAATACCCTATATCTCTGATTTCGATGAAAGTCCGTTATATGGATTATCTCGGGCGCCAAATGGCGCTGTGCAAGTTTCAGCTCGATTGGAGTTACGGCTGCCGAGTTATCTCCTCCAGCATTTTCGTGAGGCCACCTTGCATGACTTAGCCGATCAGCCAATAACTCCACAACAAATTATCTCATTCCGAGAAACCCATACATTTTCTGAATGGCGATGAAGTGAGGTTTCTGATTCTGACGAATTTGTGGTGACTAAATTGATGTGACGAAATATTTTTGTGTCTGACGAATTTGTTTGTGTGTGGATTCTGACGAAATGACCCCGTGACCTATGGTGACCTGACCTGACCTTGACACGAGCGCAGTGAAAATAATTTTGTTTATATTTTTAACATATACTTTGGTAAGTTGTCTTTGCACAGGTAACAAATTAGATATAGGTATTTTCTATAAATGTACTTTTTAATTGCTCAAAATAACACGTTTTTCTCTTTTAACCCCCCAAAAAATTGTCCCATGATGGAATTAATTACGTTTTTTGTTGTGTCACACGAAGGTTTCAGGTTGCAATATAAGCAACTTGAAGGTTAAGTTTGGTGAATTTCTTGATGACCCAGGTGCAATTGTTGCTCAGTGACCTCTGCAAGGTCAGCTGAGGTCATTTGAGGTCAACAGCACTTTTTGCCAATAACTATTGATATAATACAGATAGAGTCGTGAGAATTACACCACTGTGTTTGTCTCGTCGAGTCACGTCGCCCCATATGTAACATGACCTACCTGGGTCACCCAATGACCTTTACTTGAGATCAAATTTTGAAGTTGATCTAACCAGATCACCAATAATATGTTTCGAAGCGCCTTGACGAGAAAAACACGATCGTGTTAAAATTATTGTTCTATGTTTAATATATAAAAAAGGTATTCACGAACAACATTTTTTGACTAGCAACACCGAACAACTTCAAGTTGTTCGTGCATAACTTGTTATCGATTAAACATAGAGCAACCATGTTAACACCATCGTGCTTGTCTCGTCAATGCACTTTGAAACATATTAATAATGACCTGGTTAGGTCAACTTCAAAATTTGACCTCAGGTTAAGGTCATTTGGTGACCGAGGTAGGTCACGTTGCATATGGGGCGACGTAGCTCGACGAGACAAATACAGTGGTGTCATTAGCACGTATCTACCTGTATTCTATCAAGAGTTATTGCAACAAAGGTGCTGGTGACCTCAGATGACCTCAGCTGACCTTGCAGAGGTCACAGACCAACAATTGCACCTGGGTCATCAATACATTCACCCAACTTAACCTTCAAGTGGCTTATATTGCAACCTGAAACCTTCGTGTGACACAGAAACCGCAATAAATGCCAGCATGGGAAATTCATAATTTTTGTGTTGGTGAAAAGAAAAAACGCGTTATTTTGAGCAATGAAAAAGTACATTTATAGAAAAATTTATATCCATTTTTCCCCTATGCAAAGACAACTTACCAAAGTATATTTTACAAATATAAAACAAAATTATTTTCACTGCGCTCGTGTCAAGGTCAGGTCAGGCCACCAGAGGTCACGGGCCATTTCGTCAGAATCCACAAACAAATCATAACTGAGCCTGGGATGATGTTCCTCACTTCATTGCCATTCAGAAAATGTATGGGTTTCTAGGAATTGTATAATTTGTTGTGGAGTTTTTGGCTGATCGGCAAGTCATGCAAGGTGACCTCACGCAAATGCCGGAGGCTATAACTCGTCAGCCGTAACTCCAATCGAGCTGAAACTTGCACAGCGCGATTCGGCGCCCCAGATAACCCCTGTAACGAACTTATATCGAAATATGAGGTGTTAATTTGGGGTTTTCGCTTGTCGATCTGTCCAGGAATGCCCCATACGTGACCTGAGTTGACCTCGTGGAGGTAAAAGAACAGAAATGTGCCACAGGGCTTTGCATTTGGCATAATAGTGGTGGATCTGGTGAAAACTGGTCAAATTTAGCCATTTCCTATGGATTTATACGTGGTTTGATTGTTCCCCATTGACTTATAATGGGGAGGTCACGAAATCAACCTGACCTTAGGTCACCGATATACAACCAAATCGAGATAAATGAATTGTAGGTACGTATCACCTGATGACATCCTGTGAGTTTCAAACTGTTTGGTCAATCACTTTGGCTGTGGCACGACTGCAAACTTTTTTAGGTGGGGTCACTTGACTTGACCTGGTGACTTGACCTGAGATGACCCGAGGTAAAAATATTTACATCATGTGGGTAATTGATGCCCGAACAGCTGTGCCAAAATTGGTGGCGCTGTGCGCCGCCGTTTTTCCGCTATTCATGAAAAAACGGAAGGGGAGGGGGCGGCGGAAATCAACCCCCGGCCGTGCGCGTGTTATTATTGCTGAATGCTGCCTTTCGATCAAAATTGGCAAGGTGCATTGCTTGTGCTATATTATTTCTTAGAAAGCTCAAAGGAATGATCAAAAGTTCTGCAATCGTAGGATTAACTATTCACCATCGCTGGCAAACGTTACTTATATTCATGAGCCAAATATTTGTGTGATAGGTAAATTAATATTTGGCGTGCGCTTGTTTCCATGATATTGATCTGAAGACAATTTGTGTCCAGTCCAACTTTGCATGACAAATTAGCTATAAAATGTTTAAGCATCGGAACATGGCTCTCAGATTACGGTAGTTTAGCTGATGTCCTGTCATTGTTATTGAGCACCGGCGGCCTCTTAGATCTCGGTCCCTTAGCCCCAGTTCTTAGAACAAAGTACTGCAAGTACCAGGAATGAAATGTTAAACACAAAACACAAATATTATGACTTGTAGTTAGTCTTGATGCTGTCCGGTAGGCGGTAGGAATGTATGTACAACGTTTGCAAATATGATCCAGTGAAGCTACTCCATGGTGAATTTCCTTGGCTCATGTGTGATCACAATGCAGTCAACATGGTTTGTACCGAATCAAACACGTTGAAAATATCTCGTCCCCGTGATTTAAGGAATTAGATGACTGGTTCTCGATCAATTTTCAACGGGTCTGGGGAAGTGATCTGCTGTTGCTGGATGCAGATCACATGAGGTTTAATGGATGACCTGCCAAAAAGAGAGTGTCAACCTGTTAGGGGGCGGCTGTATCTCAGCATTGCGAGGCTCGTGAAACATCCTAACGCGATACTGGTAATTGTGTTTGGCCAGCAAGCAAACTTTCTATTAACCTGGAAGTGCATGTCAGGATGGTGGTTTCAAAGTCCACGCAATAAGCTATAGGTAACATTGTACTTCAGCCATGGGCGTACCCAAGTAGGGGGCCAATGGGATCATGGGCCCCGTCCTGGAACGTCAGGGGCCCCTTCTAGAGGCTGAAGGCCCAGTCACAGAAACTGGGTCACTGGGCCTGGGCCCTGTGCCGGTCTGAGAGGACCATCGATTGTTCTGAAAGGGCTTGTTGGCCTGAGAGGGCCTTAAAGCAGTACAACTGAACCTTAAGCGTTTTGAGACGATTATTGGTCAACTTGAGAGGGCCCGACGCCGGTCTGAGACGGCCCTTGCTAGGCTCAAGAGGGCCCGGTCGGTCTGAGGGGCCCATTGGTCGGCCAGAGGGGCCCTCGGTCGGCTTGATGGGCCCTCGGTCGGGATGAGGGACCCCTCGATCGGAGGAATCCCTTTGATCGACCTAAGGGAGCCCTCACCGCGCCTGAGGGGGCCTCGGCCGGCCTTAGGGTGCCTTGGTCGGTTCTCGGTCGTCCTGAGGGAGCCCTTGGTCGGCCTGAGAGCCCTTTGGTCGGCCCTCGGGGCCCTCGTTGGGTCTTAGATAGCCCTCAGCCGGCCTGATTACAGTTACATCGATTGCGTTTCGATAGTCGGTGACTCAATTTGTAATATTCAATTTCGTCTAAAGACGAGCAATGACCTGTTACCGAATGCCTCTTAATCGCTGACGAAGGGTGTTACAATATACCCGAAAGCTCCGATTTGAATCTTTTCCTTGTGGAGTAAGTCCTCTTTGTATTTAATCCATGCTGGCTAGGGGCCAATTCGGCATGTTCAGGGGCCCATCTTACCCGTCCAGGGGCCCTTTCGGTATGTTCAGGGGCCCTCCAGCCTTCTGAGGGGCCCTTCCGACCTGGCAAGGGACTGAGCTAGCTGCTTTGTCGCCTTGCGACATGCTCCGAGGGCCCTCCGACCTGCCCTGGGGCCCCTTCGTGCTGACTAGGGGCCCATTCGGCATGTTCAGGGGCCCTTCTAACCCACCCAGGGGGCTTTTCGGTCTGGTCAGGGGCCCCTCTGACATGCACAGGGGCCCTTTGAACTTCCCAGGGGCCCTCTGGTCTGGCCAGGGGCCCTCCATCCTGCTAAGGGTCCCTTAAGACCTGTCAAGGGGCTGCGCTGGCTGCTTTGTCGCCCTGCCGACATGCTCAGGGGCCCCTCCGACCTGCCCAGGGGTCCTCTGTGCTGGCTAGGGGTCCATTCGACGTGTTCAGGGGGCCCTCTGACCCGTTCAGGGGCCATTTCGATCTGGCCAGGGGCCCTCTGACATGCACAGGGTCCTTTTGGACGTCCAAGGGGCTCTCTGGTCTTTCAGAGAGGGCCCTGGTGGCCCTAAAGAGCGTCTGAAGTGCTGTAAACTCTCTAAAGACCACTCTTCACGTGCTAAAGAGCCCATGATACCGCGTTTCGCGTGGTCTCGTTAGCCCTTTTCCGCGCGCTCAGCGCGCCGAAAATCCCCCCCCCTTGGCTACGTGCCTGCCATCCAAAGTCTTTCATTGCGACCATGATCACCCAAAGTCCTCCCAAAGGTATAACACACATCCCGCATGAACTAAAATGAGATTGTTGGCAAAGGTCAAGGTCAGATCACAAAAGGTACACATACGCATACAATTTCCGAAAGTCATGCAATACATGTTTTATGGACTATTTTATACGTTCAATTCGATAGTGATGGTCATTTTACCATCTGACCTCATTTAAGTGAAGTCAGTGTCAAGCTTAGGTCAAGTTCAGGTCATATATCGTCAAAAAAATAATTGATAAATCTAAATACAAAAAGTATGTTTCTAGACCAGTTTTGTCTTAAAAAAATGCCGTGCTGGAATTTATTTATCTATATCTGGTCAATTAAAGCCTAAAACGCAATTTCACAATATGACGTCATGAGTTACTCATACTTAGGGAGCCATAAGTCAGTCAAAAAAGAAGATATTGCTTTGAAATTTGGCTTTGGTATTGTCCATATGTCTCTTCTTACATATATTCCGTTTGTTAACATCTTTGAAAATTTTGATTTCGTTGGCATTTGTCCGTTTTTTTTTCTCTTCATTTTGTGGGATAAAAAATATAATTATTTTAAACATCCGAGATAGCCATTTTGTAGGCCTTATGATTTGCTATATTTTGATGATTTTGTATTGCATTTTGCTTAAAAAGTGGCATTTGTACAACCTGTTAAATGTAGCTGATTTTATCGTAAAACTCGTGTGTAGTGACGTCAACAAATTTGCTATATCTCAACAATTCATCGATGAAATTGCTTCATTGTTGCACATAAGATGTAAAATTGATGTGGAAGAAGGTACCCATAGTTTCACGTTAATAGCTTCATTGTGCTTTGAGTAATCGCACAAATTCGTCAGGGGGGCAATATTACCCCCTCCTCCCCCCGGTCAAGCGCGGGTGAATCAGAATGTTGTGTATCCGTTGTTGACGTGTTTGTTTTCCTTCCAATTTCATCAGAGAGCCGCCTTATTTGGTGCTAATGGTTACTTTTATGTTGATTGAAATAATATCCTTCAATCAAAACCAGTTCGTTTGAAACGTTAGTCAAATATGTCATAACTCCGGACATTTTCATCCCGTTGTTCGTCCGTTATACGGTTTCGAAGTTTTTTCTTCTAACATCAAATGACATACGATCAAAGAGAAAAGAGACAGACTTAGACTTCTGACCAGGTGGACTGCAGCAGAGCACTCCCCGGGCGGTTGCGGCGACAGGTGACCGGTGTCGGCCATGTCGTCATCTAGCCAGCCGGGCCGCCGGCTCCCCGGCTGGGCGCGCCGTGATCAAAACCGCGCGGCCACCGCCGACCGCCCGAGTACACCGTGCACCGTGCAGACAGTGCAGACAGTGCACGGCGCGCCGCCAGCCCGCGCCGGTCTGCTGCGTCCACCGGCGCCGAGAGAGAGAGAGAGAGCCGCCGCGGCTCCACACCTGCCAGCTCGAGCGTCGGCGTCGACGAGCGCGCGTCTCCAGCGGCGGCGGCGTTGTGGGCGGAAAACGTTGCGGAGAGGGGCGGTGTTGGTGAGGTGTCTCGGCGACATGGGGTGTGGCACGCTCGGTGTGCTGCTGCTGACGGCTGCGGCCGCCGCGGCCCGCTCCGGATCGGCCACCGGTGAGTCAGCGCAGTGATACGCACGTGCGGGGGCCGCCCCGCAGGCGCCTGCACTGCGTGAACAACGCACGTGTGTGGCCCCGCCCACGGCTCATTCACGGCCACGCCCCCGGTGTGCCTGGCAGGGAAGGCAGCAGTGGAAACGTCGATGGGAGCGCATCTGTTTGCCCTAGTTTCGTTTTATTAAATATCCTTAGGTTTGCTATGCTATTTTGTAAAAAGTGTTTAATTTGAATGTGACAACATAAGACAAAACAACAACTGTTTAAAAAGGATGAAAAAGGAATTGACTTAACTGGAATTTCAACAACTGAGAAGTGATCCATGAACGCCGTGTTACTAGTTTGTTTTACCCGATAACTCATTCTGGTGCACAAGTCAGTACTAAGCAAAATATAATGCGTTTTACTAGGACTAGTAAGCCATGCATGGCATGAAGCAGACGGAGCGAGTTATTGCATTTGTGTACAGCACCTGATAAACATTGTTGTTTCCTGCAATATAGTAAAGGATTACTTACCTGCACCTTTCTGTGGCTCTCCGTGAACAACGCAGTTACGGCCATTGATATAAGTATATTTTTTATGATTCTCACAAGATCGTTGCGGAAATAAATTCGAAGTCAACGCACTTGCTTATCCCAGACGGCATTTATTTTTGTTTCTGATTCTCACATGATCGTTGCGGAGATTAATTCGAAGTCCACGCACGTGTTTATCCCAGCCGGCATTATTTGTGTTTATTTATAGACTAGATGGCCAGCGTTGCGCGATGCGCAATATGTTCAAAATTCGAAGTGAATAGTGCACAACGCTCTAGTCTAAATGACTCGAGATATCAGCGTCAGTTGAGCTCTTTCTCACTCTCACACCGCGACATCAACACTTTTTGCTATATCTTACGAATTTCGGATACAAATAATATAAAACTAATAGAAACACATTAACATATCACAACTCGAGTGCCTACCCATTGTATCCCCTTCTTTTATTGGTCCGAAGCTCATATATATGTCCTTTCCCTTGCCATATTGTGTGTCCATTTGGTTTTGCAATCTTCCCGTAAATTAGAATGCACTTCAAAATACATAACATAGGTACATGACTCAGTGGCGGATCTACGGTTGGGCAAAATGGGCAATTGCCCCCCCCCCCAAACCGCCTGAAATCGGCGCAAAGTTGACACATTTCCTGATATAGAAGCAAATCTAATCAACTTTTACTAAGGAAAGTTTGCTTTAAATCAGCTATCAATGCATAAGCAAGCGAAATCCGATGAGTTTTTAGAATTGTGTGAGACTTTTTGGAATTTTGCCCCCCAAACTCAAAACCTAGATCCACCACTGATATGACTTACACTAAAGCAAAGAGGGTATGATTTACACGAAGCCAAAAATATACAACACAGTGATCAACAATCTGCATCGCTGATCACTGCGTATTCAAACCCAGGCCGTTGTCATCCCAATGCTTATAAGCTGACCAATAATCGGCGCTGCTGACGTCACCGGGGGCATTACTTTTTGGATTCCTGTGAGTTTCCTTGTTATTAATATGATACTTGATACCGTCTAACATACATTATTGATAATGGTCTTCACATGTATGTCACCTGCGAAGTAGTGTTTCATATATTTTGATTGCTATGCTGGATATACCAAATCAAACAATGATTCGGCCCCACGTGTGTCACAGACGTTGCACGCGCTCCGAATTCGGCCCAAAATCCAAGTTTGCAAATATCTGATTTATGTGTGAAAATTTCGCCGTCGCAGCTCATGCTGTTTCGGCGCTGTGGTCCGGCAAAATATTGATTGCATACATACGTACGTATACACGGACATTTCGTCTTTAATATAAGAGTAGGATGTGATAGTTTCTTCAGTTGTGTCAAATATTCTCACGTAGCCTATAACATGTGTTAATTTCAGACAAAATTATCAGTGTATGCCTTTGCACAATCAGTGGCAGTGAAACAAGAGTTATCACTGCAACCCTTGAAATCGATAAATCAAGCATGCAAGCAATGAAGACGGATTTCGGCCCATCTGTAAGACTATGTTCGCTCGAACGCCTCGCGTTCTCACTCACTCCGTCTGAATAAATCCATATTGCCCTCGTGCAAAATGACCCTCTGTATATTGTAATGTAAATATAGTTCTGACCATAAAATAGAATTTCAGATCAAAACACGTGATGCAAAAACTGCGGAACATATTAAATCAGAGATGAACTTAGAGATATAAATCGACAGCTTCGTTAACGTTAAACCAGTCACTTTGCTAAATCGCTGTGAATGTATATAATAAGGGGTATTCGTAGGAGCATGAAAATGTTGAATATGACATTGATTTGACTACATTATCAAGATATACCAGAAAAAAACAATTTGTTCACGCAATATATTTCGAAAACATAGACTCCCATATTCAGTATAGATTGTGAGAAGTGGCGCGGATTTCAAAGTGGCGCATGCTGTTATGACATTGTGTGCTTCGAAAGAAGATGTAAAAGACTCGGAGTCGGAACTTATGTAAAAATAATTATTTATTAAAGTAGTAAGTACAAATGTAAGAAGTATCCTATCATTGTTTACATAACTAGCATAATATTGCCATTGGCGAAGGGTTCGCTCGCTGGTATCCAGTAACGCTCGCTGGTATCCAGTAACGCTCGCTGGTGTCCAGTAACGCTCGCTGGTCCAGTAACGCTCGCTGGTCCAGTAACGCTCGCTGGTATCCAGTAACGCTCGCTGGTATCCAGTAACGCTCGCTGGTATCCAGTAACGCTCGCTGGTATCCAGTAACGCTCGCTGGTATCCAGTAACGCTCGCTGGTATCCAGTAACGCTCGCTGGTATCCAGTAACGCTCGCTGGTATCCAGTAACGCTCGCTGGTATCCAGTAACGCTCGCTGGTATCCAGTAACGCTCGCTGGTATCCAGTAACGCTCGCTGGTATCCAGTAACGCTCGCTGGTCCAGTAACGCTCGCTGGTATCCAGTAACGCTCGCTGGTATCCAGTAACGCTCGCTGGTCCAGTAACGCTCGCTGGTATCCAGTAACGCTCGCTGGTATCCAGTAACGCTCGCTGGTCCAGTAACGCTCGCTGGTATCCAGTAACGCTCGCTGGTCCAGTAACGCTCGCTGGTCCAGTAACGCTCGCTGGTATCCAGTAACGCTCGCTGGTATCCAGTAACGCTCGCTGGTATCCAGTAACGCTCGCTGGTATCCAGTAACGCTCGCTGGTCCAGTAACGCTCGCCGGTCCAGTAACGCTCGCCGGTCCAGTAACGCTCGCTGGTATCCAGTAACGCTCGCTGGTATCCAGTAACGCTCGCTGGTATCCAGTAACGCTCGCTGGTCCAGTAACGCTCGCTGGTCCAGTAACGCTCGCTGGTCCAGTAACGCTCGCTGGTCCAGTAACGCTCGCTGGTCCAGTAACGCTCGCTGGTCCAGTAACGCTCGCTGGTATCCAGTAACGCTCGCTGGTCCAGTAACGCTCGCTGGTATCCAGTAACGCTCGCTGGTATCCAGTAACGCTCGCTGGTATCCAGTAACGCTCGCTGGTATCCAGTAACGCTCGCTGGTATCCAGTAACGCTCGCTGGTATCCAGTAACGCTCGCTGGTATCCAGTAACGCTCGCTGGTATCCAGTAACGCTCGCTGGTATCCAGTAACGCTCGCTGGTATCCAGTAACGCTCGCTGGTATCCAGTAACGCTCGCTGGTATCCAGTAACGCTCGCTGGTCCAGTAACGCTCGCTGGTATCCAGTAACGCTCGCCGGTCCAGTAACGCTCGCTGGTATCCAGTAACGCTCGCTGGTCCAGTAACGCTCGCTGGTATCCAGTAACGCTCGCTGGTGTCCAGTAACGCTCGCTGGTCCAGTAACGCTCGCTGGTATCCAGTAACGCTCGCTGGTATCCAGTAACGCTCGCTGGTATCCAGTAACGCTCGCTGGTATCCAGTAACGCTCGCTGGTATCCAGTAACGCTCGCCGGTCCAGTAACGCTCGCTGGTCCAGTAACGCTCGCTGGTATCCAGTAACGCTCGCTGGTATCCAGTAACGCTCGCTGGTATCCAGTAACGCTGCTTACCACAGGCTACCATATGAAGTTTTTTGGCAAAGAGCCAAAATGTTCGACAAAGCACCAAATTTCAGGATAAAACATCAAATATATTCGGCAGGAGAGTCCTTACAACCAAACGGAGTATGCCGTAAGTGATTTCTCGACATGGCCTTCAAATCTGCTATCTCAGTTTGAAACCTCATTATAAAAGTGACTGATTTATTTTAAGAAAGAATTCGAAGCCTCCGCTGAAAGGCTGCTTCGCTTCAGCTCGGTGTGTCAAGATTTGTTATTGACTAGTGTGACTGACGTTGATGGAATATCCATTATGCATGAGTCGGATTGGCCACATTTTAAGTGGATGACAAGGTTGTAATGTCAGGTTTATGAGATGGTGCTTGTTAAACATCTGATTTACAGTATGTTAGTGTCGGAATATTTCTGACGACATGCCAGTTCTCTTACTTCTCATATTTTACTTTGCTTTAGCTCAGCCTACTATCAAAAATGATTGTCAGCTGTAAAATAGAATGTCATTGAGGTATATTGCGGACGGTTAGCTCAGTGATAGAACGCCCGCTTACCGTGAGTTAGGCAGGTCATGCGATCGAATCCCGGAACGACCGGGATTTCGCCGCAGAGGGCTCCCGATGAATCCGTAGCCGAACAGCGGCACATGCGTGAAAACAATATTCGCAGTAGGTGAATGAATTGCCTGTTGTTAGTGGTGCAAATAAATAGATGCAAAATAATTGCTGTGAAACGTGCAGATGAAAACAGTACATAATTATTTTAAGTATCTTCGTTTTAAGAATATCATTGAACAATGAACTCACTCGGGAACTCACTTTATCTCGTGCTATAATACTTGCCTGATAATTTCTTCTTAAAGCGATTTATTAAGCTGTTCGTTTCAATGCACCGTAGTAAATATTCAACAACCACATATGAGCGCCTATGGTCCTGCTGTATGTGTAACGGTCGTTTGTTGTTGTTAGCTGGGGACGGAACGGCTTTGCTATCCTACCGGTAACTATGAACCACTAACCAGACTATCGTCCCGCCGCAGCCAATGACATACTCTTCAACAATTAAACGTTATAACACTCAGAAGCATTATAATTTTGCTACTCCGTGATCACGGTTGCTGGAATTCACATTTCCGACTAACGAAGGTGTGAGCAGTGAGACCCTATGACCTTGGCACATTTTCTGATCTTCCAATTGTTTGGCTTACATGTCAGCCAAATGGCTCCAGAAGCGGCACATGCCAAAACCACGCCCATTCACTTGAGTAATAGAACTGGCGTCTTCAGTAAGACGCCAGATGCTCTCATCCACCTTCATAAGTGTCGGACCACATAACAAATGGAAGGCCGGGCTGCCATGGCGTTGCAACTCGATGAATTCTGCGTGTCATAATTTTTAATAGGTGTTGAATATTCCACCGGTTCTCTGGCACTGTTGGCACCGGGTAGTATATATTTGCAGCACACATGCTTAATGCATATAAGTGTCTTCTATAGATCTGTGCTTCGAAACGAACACTGTGAGCATGAAATGAGAACAATAATAAAATGTCCCAGTGAGTCGAGACTGGTTATTGCATCCACTTTTTTGGAACGATTCAATCATGATTCATTTTGGAATCTGAATGATTCAATCACCGTTCGATTCAAGGAGAAAATTTTGAGCATTAATTCCTACCGATTCAAATAATCAAAACAAATATTTGAATCGATTCACGTTTGATTCAACATTTAAATATATGCGGAGAATTTATGCCAAATCAATACCAATGGAAACATACATAATATATGATCATTACAACATTGTTACAGCAATACTATTTTAGTTTGTATCATTGTATTTATTTAATACCTATTGTATTGTATTGTAAAACCAGTAAAAAGCCTTTTTGGGCGATGATCGAGCGGGCGCGCTCTGGTAAAGCTAAATCAGGTTTGAAATATGAAACGGTACAGGAGTACACGTGGTAGTAACACATAGTCTTTTTAGTCCTTTTAGTCCTCCATAAAAATTGCCAGGCTTCCATGTATGCCAACGTAAAAAAAAATAAGTTTTATTAAATTGTGCATGATCTCATTACTCGAATCCTCCAAAAGGGAAGTACGTGAGCGCTGAATGCTTCAGCGTATACACAAATTAATGCTCAGATTAATAATGCCGTTTTTAATCAATAATTATTTTTATTCATTTCGACGTATGCGTGTGCCACGCGCTGTGGTACCACCCCTATCAGAACGCACTATACCAAAATCAATATTGATTTGATGGTCCTATCCAATGGTGGAAACCCGATCTCAATCGGAACACTGGTTGCAAAGTTATTAGCTTCCGAATAGCGTATGTATGACCGGTTCGGGCCGGGTCGGGCCGGGTCGGGCCGGGTCGGGCCGGGTCGGGCCAGGTCAGGCCGGGTCAGGCCGGGTCGGGCCAGGTCGGGCCGGGTCGGGCCGGGTCAAATGTAAATTTGTCTAGTAAGTTGACGAGAAACCTCACGGGCGCATCGCGCCCGCTCGGTAATTACCGTTTATTCGTGAGGAAGCAACTTAAATTTATAAGAATGTGTTGTGTTTAGCTCATAGCATACTCATTGTGTTAAAGAGAGCAGTTCACATTGTCAATGGGGTTTTGAGTTGAGATAGCCAAGCTGTTCTCCATGCTCGAAAATGGACTTGACAAGCTTTCACATCTTCATAGAAACCCCTTAATTAATTAAAATTGGCATACCGGAGTCCTAGAAGCCGTAACGAGTATCCGTCGTGTCTCCCATCGCTGATTGGCTGATTTGACGTATGATTTTGCCGTATGGTTTGGGGAATCGGTATTATAAACATTGCAATATATAGCGCTGGACAAGAACATGCTGTTTCAGTACCCTATTCTCTTCATTGCACGAATGAACTTTGAGAGATATATCGCGATAATCGTCTATAAACACTTTTCTCAGCAATATTCTTACTGAAATTATACGTCACGCACGTGCAGATGTTGTCACGATGACATTGCGTGCTTCTTAGCAATCTGATTTCGCATTAATTCACTCCATTCAGAGGAAAATCTGAATTGGAACCAAATAATTGACATATTTTTTTCCGCGTTCATATATATTTGTATGGCTTACTAGTAACATGGTAATTCATTCTTAGCTTCTCTCAATCATTTCTGAGCGTTTTAGCTTTTTTAAAGGTGAACAGTTTTCTTTAAAGTGCGCATTCTCAAATATGATAAGAGACAGCAGATATAATGTGCGCATTATCAACTATAATACAGAGACAGCAGATAACATGTATATTTTACTTTTGTTTCACAGTTTTCCAGAGGAGTGTTTATGAATCATTGCAAAGACATGGCGGTGCTACTCCTCACGCTTTGTTTCTCGCATCTTATCGTGACAACATACGCTATTGTTTACTCGAACCTAATCGCGCACCAACGCTATCGGCTTCCTGTGAAGCCATGTAATTCACGTGTCACGTTCCGATTTTACACCCCGTCACGTGGAGCACACGTTCCGATTTTACACCCCGTCACGTGGAGCACACGTTCCGATTTTACACCCCGTCACGTGTCACGTTCCGATTTTACACCCCGTCACGTGTCACGTTCCGATTGTACACCCCGTCACGTGGAGCACGCGTCCATTGCGCGATAATCTGCTGAAGAAGCTCCAGCCGTTCGGTGAAGCTGTGTTCGCTCTATTCTGTCTGCGACTAGACACCAGTGAACGAGCGACTAATAGTGGTTGGCCGGTTGTGACCATTCTTTTTGCCGACCACCTGGTCTGGTCAGACCTTTTACGGCTACCAGGAACAGCATTAATAGTCTGCATTGCCCTTATGTATCGTACTCATTACTCGAAATACTTAAAGGGAAATATTCACCTTTTTCTACAAAAATGAAGTTATTATTTGAAATTGACAGACGAGACCTATTGTATTTGATAGTAAATTGTATTGAATTGTATTGATATTGTAAATTGATAGCATTTTTCATATAAACATTCCTACCGAAATATATTTCAAGTTAAAGTTGATAAGCGTTCCACGCTTATAACGGTCGGTACTCAGCAAGTACTCGGAAGCGAATTCACTGTCGGGGCTAAAATCAGCCTGCATACGCATTGTTATTTATCATGAAGGTATGCAATATATCCTGCACTCTATCTTTGGCGAATATGTGCGAATATGTACCAAACTTTTATGAACAATCAAAAGGCATTTGAAAAAGTGCATTGAAATCGGCAGTTCAGTTTGGCCCCGGACGGTTAGCTATTTAGTGTTCTCGACTATTAAAAAAAGATACTTTCCCCATTGATTTTCAACATACAGGTATTAAACACATTACAATGCACACATGACACATTTATCTTAACCGTTTTCAGATAATCAATCAATAAACATTTCAGAAAACCGTGATGCGGCGAAAACCGTGATGAATTCGGCGGATTAACTTGGCTCCCTTCGACGACGTATTTAGTGTATGGGATCTGTTGAGAGATATTTCAACGAGAGGTATTCAACGTTGAACAGATTGAAACAAAAGCGCCAGGTTTGTCGCGCTTCCAATAGTGACGAGAAAACACCGATCAAGAATTCCGAAAGAAGTATATGTACTTGTTTTGTTAAATGTCCACACAAAAACGAAATATACAAAGTTGTGATTTCATTTTTAAATTGAGACTCGATCAAGTTAATACCATACATGTTGAACAAGATAATGACGAAAAATAGATAAAAAAGTGAATATATACGACTAAACGATGCAACTGATTAAACCATCAATGTTAGCAAAAAATTGAAGGTGGAGAAAATACCAGGTAACGAAAATGTATTCATGCTTGAGCATACCATTCCAGCTGACAAATGTTCGTTTCAGAATATCGGACTGCTGTGTGTCTGCCATCAGAATAATAAGAGATATTGTGTGCTTAAAATCACATGAAATGCATAGTGCATTCTTTACCGAGAATAGTCCCGTTTTAGAATGTGTATTGCTATGGTATTGACATTTTACGTCTAGGAACACTTGAATTTGAATGCACTTGAACTCAGTATAGCAAGTTTTATATGTCGCTTTATATGGTAGAGAGACTAGGCAGGGCAGATATGTGCACCTCCGAATCAGACCAGCAATGTCTCCGGTCATTTATCGGTATCGCTCTCATGGCAGCATGGTCGATCTCAGCAGCGACCTCTGATACCACACGATGTCATGAGCTTAAAGGGAATGTTTCGCCTTTCTGAAAGTTGTCAAATATACGCTGGTTGTAGTAGAAAATATGAAGTATGGCTGCTGAAAACGATGGTGATATTTTTCACTTGGAAAGTCACTTAACTTTATACAAATTAAGTTTTTAGATTTGGGCGAATGACGTCATTATTGAGCTATAGACCGCCGCTGATTGGCGGACAAAGTGGGATTGGCTGAGACAATGGCTGTCAGCCAATCAGCGGCTGCACCAGCCTGGGGTCATTTTGCAAATGGTAAATTAAATTGCTTAAAAACGGTTAAGTTTTGGGAAAAAACTTAGTAATTTAGACATTTCAATAACAGCCCAAGATAATGGCTATCTCAGTTTAAAACTAAAACAAAGGTTAACATTCCCTTTAATGGATCTTATTCAACATAGTTTAAGTTCCATTGCTGTTTCGCAGATAACGACTTGGATTTGTTTTTGTTTTGTCCTTGAAGATTTTGACTTCAGTTCCGAAAGCGTCACTGGAAGTCAAATTATTAGACGAGTTGTTAACGTGCACGTGACGAGTGCACACCATATACATAATAATATGTGTAATGGCTAGCCATGTCAGATATGAGTAAAACAATATTAGAGAACCAGTAAAACGCCTTTTTGGGCGATGACCGAGCGGGCGCGCTCTGGTAAAGCCAAAACAGGTTTGAAATATGAAACGGTCGGGAGCACACGTGGTAGAAACACATAGTCTTTTTAGTCCTTTTAGTCCTCCATAAAAAAATTGCCAGACCTCCATGCATGCCATCATTAAAATTAAGTTTGGTTAAATTGTTCATGATCTCCTTTCTCGAATCCGCCAAAAGGGAGTACGTCCTGAGCGCTGCATGCTTCAGCGTATACAAAATTAATGTTCAGATTAATAATGCCATTTTTGATCAATATTTATTTTGGTTCATTTCGACGTTTGCGTGTGCCACGCGCTGTGTTACCACCCCTATCAGAACGCACCATACCAAAACCAAAATTTATTTGATGGTCTTATCCAATGGTGAACACCCTATCTTAATCGGAGCAGTGGTTGCAAAGTTATTAGCTTCCGAAAAGCGTATATATGGCCGGGTCGGGCCTGGTCGGACTGGGTCGGGCTGGATCAAATGTACATTTGTCTAGTAAGTTGACGAGAAACCTCACGGGCGCTTCACGCCCGCTCGGTATTAATTACTTTTTCAATTCATCTCCTTGATATTGGTTTCCAGATGTATAGGTATATTCTGTCTATGCCAGCAATACAAAAACAAACTTGTTTAAACATAATAACATGCAGTTAACTGAGCGTCCTGTGTCTAACTGCTATCCGCTTGCGACTGACTGGGATACGCACCGCTGTGGCAGACTGAGCACTGAAGTCTGCACTGTCTCTCTCCTGTGGGGTGAACGCTGGTCAGTGCTGGTCACGTCCTATAGACAGCACCGTGTGTGGGGTCTTTTCCGCCCCGGCCAGCAGCCACTCGGCCCCGGAGCAAACCTGCAGGAACAGCCCCGGCTGCAGCAGCCGCTCGGCCCTGGAGGAAACCTGCAGGAACATCCCCGGCTGCAGCAGCCGTGGGCGCCTTGTCGCGCCGTCTCAGCCGGCTCAGCCGAGATACCGCAACTCAGTACCTGCCCTGACGACCCCGTGCCATGGATGACTGTTATAGGGCCTTGTGGCTGACCACTGATGTGGCTGTGCTGCAGCCGTACTAGGCGTGCTGGGCCTGTCAGAGGCTCCGGACGGCGCAACATCATAAGCTGGGTGGAGTTGGATATGCCCGCACCCCTGCCGCCCGCCGCCACCACCTTCCGCCCTGTCGCCGCCTTAACCGGCGCCGGGGTCGCGTTACAACAAAATCCGCTCGTCTTACGTCCTGCAGGACACCGCCGTCTTGAAGGACACCCGAGAACGGCCGGCGCCGTGCTCCCCGGCGTGCCGTGACCGGAACGTAGCCGGTCACGGCACGGAGAGCACGCCGGACGCTGTGTTTGCACGCTGATAAGTGCACGACTATCGCCGCGGGAGCAGCTGCCGATGTGGTGGCGAGGCGCGCAGACTCGAGCAGCACCGAATCCGACACGTACCCAGGCAGAGCGACAGCAGACACTGGTGGAAGGCCCAAATACGCACCGAATCGACAGCCAGATCGATGGTGTACTGTGTGTGCTCCATGGGTGGTTACTTCTAGAGGGCAGCCCGGCCGCGGCCGGGGCAACTTCAAAGTTTCCCCGGTGGGGCCTGGGCAACTTTTTGGGAGATCTTTTTGTACAAGCCCTTAGTTTTCATTTAAAAAGAATACAGAAACGCAAATATAATCCCAGAATAAAAATGCATACTTGGTACGACCATCTGTGAAAAATATGGGTAAAATTAAGCGTTTCGAAGTTTTACTTTAAATCACATGCCCCACATTACATATCCTCTAAACTCCTATCATCCCCCACACTTAAGATCTCCCACATGCATCTGAATGCCTACTTTTGATGCTAAGTGACGTTATCTGAAGCCATTAACGTTATTCATTATTGCAATATTTCGTTTACGTTGTCAAATGACGTCACTTAGCATTAAAATTAGGTGGTCGGGTAAAATAATTTTTTCCATCTTGGAAGAAGAATGCTTGGCAAATATTAAACGTTACCACACAGCCCACACAGGCTGCCACATTGTTTACCAACATCTCAATCTTTGTCCTCTGATAAGGTCGATAAGGTTGCCTTTTCAAGTTGTTTTCAATATTGTCATAGGGTGATTTTTAGGTAGTGTTTGTATTTACCTAGATTTAGGACCATGGGTGTGAAATGTAAAATGTTTAAACATTGTCTGCCTGCCCCACTGCCTCACGACTCGAGGGGCGCTACCTGCACTCAAGAGTGGCGCCTTCGGTGTCCAGATGCCCAGGAGAGGCGCCCTCAATCGTGATATCCCTCCCCCGACACGTGCCCCCTAGGCCCCCCTTGGCCCCCCTTGGCCCCCCTTGGTTGCGCCCCTGTCCTCGGGCCTCGGCCGGGGAAACTTTGAAAACAATTATCCACCCATGGTGTGCTCTGTCAGGCGGATGAGATCGGCTCCTGTGCGTGGAGGTAGCCGGGAGGTGCATGTTATAGTCGATAGCCGGGAGGTGCATGTTATAGTCGTAGCCGGGAGGTGCATGTTATAGTCGATAGCTGGGAGGTGCATGTTATAGTCGATAGCCGAGAGGTGCAGGTTATAGTCGTAGCCGGGAGGTGCATGTTATAGTCGTAGCCGGGAGGTGCATGTTATAGTCGTAGCCGGGAGGTGCAGGTTATAGTCGTAGCCGAGAGGTGCAGGTTATAGTCGATAGCCGGGAGGTGCATGTTATAGTCGATAGCCGGGAGGTGCACGTCTGTCTTCTGTAGAGAGATGCCGAGATAGGCGACGATGCATTGCAGCACGCCGGATGGAAGTGTTAAGCTGACGGTTGACGGAGGGTGTGTACATAAACCGTCGTTTGCACAGCGTGTGTTGGAGCCTTGAGTTGCTGAGCTCGACAGGTTTAGAATAAAGCAACCTTATCTGATCTGGCGATGAGACTTATCCGGGCATCGTCTGTTTTCATGACCGACTTATCCAAGCATCTGCGGCGATTTTTGTGATATCGCGAGCGCAAGACGTAAATCAACATGACTGTGTTCGCGGTACGGGACGGAGGCCGGCCCTCCCGGCGTGGGAGGTCAAACAACTATGGGCCAGACACCAGGAAAAGACGGACTTAATTCAACGGCTGGGGACAGCTTTTCCAAATTTGGTACTATGGGGTAGATTGATATTCTGAGATCGAATATAACCTCTGTTTTGTGATTTGACTATGTTAACCCTCGCCCGGGTGGGGGGGGGGGGGGGGGGGGGAAGGGGTGGATGCCATCCCCTCGGTTTTTCTTGAATAACTCGCGTAGTTTCCAACCGATTTCGATGAAACTTTAGGTACCCTACTTTTGAACACTTTTCCACATACTCTGAAAATTATGAACTTCTAACCCACATGACCCGTGCCCTATGACCTGTTTCTCAAGGTCATGTCAGGCGCAACTGGCGTCCCGCAGTGTCGATGCTTGTAACTTGTGCAGTTTACGAGTGTGCGTTGTTCATGAGCATATGTATAGGTGTGTCCAGGTGACAGTTGTGGTTTCCACTGAGATTGTGACCTCGATTGACCTTTTCAGAGGTCAACTGAGGTCATTGACCTCCGATGACCTTATATTACTTTTTTGGCTTCTGGCGGTTTCTAGTACATTTTGTGACGCTGATTTCAAATTTGGGATCCATTTTACATAATTATTTGTTCCACTGGGGTCATGCACTTCCATAGATAGGTGAACCGAGGTCACTGACCTCAGATGACCTGAAATGATGTTTTTGGAATTTGGCAGTTTTTAGAACATTTTGTGACGCTGATTACGAATTTGGCCCCCATTAAGCATTATGATATGCTCATTCACGATTCTAGCTCAATAAAATTCAATTTATACGCATTTACAACTTTGATGACTTATGGGTCATTGACATGACCTTAGAGGTCACCTAATAACCGAAGACTTTAAAATCGGGTATCAGCGGCTTCCTCTTGTAACAAGCAATACGTTCGTGTTTGTCTCGAAGCTCTAGCTCAATTAGGGGCGAAACGCAAGGGGGGGGGGGGGGTCGTACCGCCCCCCCCCTCCTACCCGAACACATAGTGATTTTGCCCTACCCGGGCGAGGGTTAAATGGCGATGTCAAGGTCAAGGCCGGGTCACAAAAGGTCACTATTGACAATAAGTCTACCAAACTCATGCGACACATGTTTTATGTGTTATTTTACACGTATAATTGGATAGTAGTAGCGATTTTCACAACCTGACCCCATGTCATGTCCTTATGGTGAAGTTCAGGTCAAGGTGCTGCTGGTGGTCCCTGGCGGCCGGCTGCTGCGGCGGCTCCGGTTGGCAGTGGCCATCATTCCCCATTTATCGGCCATCAAGGCCCGTAATGTCGGCCATGAATGCCACATTACGAAAGAGATGGATACCTACGTGGTACTCTTGTATACCCAAGGTACTCCTGAACTGTGTCATCCACTGCTGCTTGCTCAATCTATGGATATAAATTTATATGCTTTCTGTGTGACTTATATATACATATCTTATTGATATGATATATACAAATATACATAATAATGCTAGAAAGAGTTCTGCTGCTCGATTCGTAATCAAGTACATGCATTTCAAGTGCAAGAATTGCATTGTTCTTCTTTCTTTTGTGACACCTCCGGGTATGATTAATGATTGTATCCGTATTGCACAAAATATTTATCTTATATCAAGACCGTATAAGAATCTTATATACCTAGTGCCCATAGGTCTTTTTTTGCGTGTGCCTACTTGTTACATCAGGTAATATCTAATATTGATAATTCAATAAACCCTTTAAGTACGTACGAAGGCAAAACATTTCATCCTTTTTTGCAATAATATCAGATGAACTGACGTTCAGCCATACACAATATGAAACAAATCGTGAGCATTGCACATTCTACAATCCTTATGAAATACAAAACAAGATATTTGAAAACAAATTCACCATACTGCATGTAAATGCATGTTCAATTGTGAACAAATTTGATGAATTAAATACATTTATATCTTCCATGAAACATAAGTGGAACTTTATCTGTATATCAGAGACTTGGCTTACACAAGATATAGAACAATTATTTGTCCTTGATGGTGATCAATAATAGCTGTTTTGTGATAGCCGGGTTGATCAAGTAGGTGGAGGATCAGCGATCTACTCACTAAAAACTATGCAAACTAAACAATTATTTATATTCAAGTTTACAACTGCAGAAGCAGTCTTTTCCAGGTAAAGATCAATGATATGCAAACCTGTCAAATTTTTCAAATTTATAGAGCACCAAGAAACAACTTGAATTTCTTGTAGAACTTGAAAAATGCTTTTTTAAAATAAATTATATGAATATGCTAACATATTTTGTTGGAGATTTCAATGCTGATCTATTTTCCACCTCAGAAAATTCATTTCATGAGTCATTCTTTACTCCTATGTGCTCTTATGGTTTCCTTCCAACAATTTGCAAAGCAACCCGTGTTTCATCTGAATCATGCACTCTGCTAGATAATATATTTTGCAATGACCTATCAACAATGAATCTATCAGGCATCATCCAAACCAACTTCTCAGATCACTTTTCTATCTTTGCTGCTTCTGATTTAAATCTCAAATACAAATCTTGTAAGAGAGAAGTGAAACACATTTTTGATTACCGCCATATTGATGAACTCAAGCAATTCCTAACAACTGAATTAGAAGATTTTCAACTTCAACACAATCCTGAAAAGGTTTGTGACATCCTAATGAACACATATAGCAAAGGCATTGCAATTTACTCAAAAGAAGAAAAAAAAGACTTTCTAGGAAACAACATCCTATTAAGCCATGGGTTACGCCTGGTATACTTGCATCTATAAATCATAAATCTGATTTATTTCACACACAAAACTAAAGCATCCTTGTGCTGCAAACACCTCAGCCTACAATGCATATAGAAATTGCCTCCAAAACATAATTAAACAAGCCAAAAAGTATCACTATAATCAGGAATTCACCAATCATCAAAATGATCCCAAAAAGACTTGGGAAACCCTAGAAAAACTGCTTAAACACAAAACATCAAATGATCGAATTCCAAACAAATTTATGTCAGAGTTAGGTGAGGAACTTGAAGATGATACCTCAATATCAAAAGGGTTCAACACATTTTCACTGGGATTGGGCCAGTATTAAAAAACAATATAAACCCAAGTGACATAGATCCACTTGACAATATTCAAGAACTCCAACATGAAAATATGATATTATCTGAAACAGATGTAAACATTGTGGAAAACATAATTTGCCAACTTAAAGATGTGGGTGGGTGCTATATTGACAGCATAAACTCAAAAATATGTAAAAGTACATATAAATCAATTTTACCCCATCTTGTTCACATTTTCAACATATGTCTAAGAAAAGGAGTATTTCCAAAAGCTTTCAAAATTAGAGTTATCAAACCAATATTTAAATCGGGAGATCCAGCAACTTTTTCAAATTACAGGCCAATTAGTATTTTGCCACTAATATCAAAAATCCTTGAAAAAAATAATATATATTCAATTATTACAACACTTTATAAGTAATTATTTGCTATCTGAGAAACAGTTTGGCTTTCGAAAGCAATACTCTACATACATGCACATCATGCTCATTCAAAATTTAATTACAAAAGCATTTGAAGAAAACTAATGTGTTGTCGGAATATACCTAGATCTGAAAAAAGGCTTTTGACACAGTTGATCACGATATTCTTTGCAAAAAGAAGTATGGTGTTGTAGGTAAAGCATTAGATATAATCAAATCATACCTTACAGATCGTACTCAAACAGTTGATATTAGGGGATGCAAAACTGCCTTCCATTATGTTAGTGTGGGAGTGCCACAAGGATCTATTTTGGGACCACTTTTGCTTATAATATACATAAATGACTTAGTAAATATAAATGCAAATTGTGAGTTCTTCATAAATGCTGATGATACAGCTATTTTCTTTAAAAACCATAATGTCATAGCTCCACAAAATGAAATGAATGCCACATTGCCCAAGGTGTCAAAATGGCTTCAATCAAACTTCCTATCTTTAAATACATCAAAAACATTATATCAAGTATACTGTAAACGTAAAACTAGCTGTGCTATATCAGTGCAAATTAATGGATGTGTTATTGAGCAAAAAGATACAGTTAAATACTTGGGAATGCTCATAGATTCTAACATGAAGTTTGCATCACATATCAATAATGTAACAAATATAGTTAGCAGAAACATAGGAATGATTGGGAGAATAAAATACTTTGTTGCAGAAAAACAACTGGTACAGCTATATAATGCCCTTATTCTTCCATATATAAATTACTGTTGCTTTATATGGGGTGCAAGCTATGATAACCATACACAAATTTTTTTGATCTTACAAAAAAGAGCAATGAGAATTATAGAAGGAATCTATCCCCCACAAAGTGCGAACCCTATATTCCGGAAATATAACATATTCAAGATTGGTGATATTGCAAAACTGCAGATGCTTCTAATCATGCATAAACATATCTGTAATCAGCTACCACTACCTCTAAAAAATATTTGCATTGAACATCATGAGAATATTCACTCAACAAGGCTCATCAAGCATTTTGAATGCCCAACTCAACACAAAATTATAAACTCTCCACAATAGCGTGTCTTGGTCCCAAGCTTTGGAACGACAAAACGGCCAGTAGGTTTACTCGCAATGAGGTACCTCATTCCAAGACGGCGGTAAAAAAGATTCTAAAAAAATACTTCATTGAAACATATCAGTAAACAAACATATAATTAATGTAATATAGCCACCTTGGCTAAATAAAACTGCCAACAATATATATTATGGAATAACTAAATGAAATATATTAGCGGATATATAACGTAGCTTATATATTTACATGCCAATCACGCAATCATATATATCTATAACAATATGTATCTCTCATGGTCCATAATCATGATTGACGACTGCAGGTCAAAACGACTGCAGGTCACGACTGCAGAAAACGACTGCAGGTCACGACAAACAGAATAACACTGAAGCGACTGCAGGTCACGGGAGACAGAATAACACTGAAACGACAGCAGATCACGACAGACGGAATAATACTTAAATGAGACCAAATTCCCTGCTGTCAATCCGAATGTCAATCCGAAGAGTATTGATTGTCTCATCAATTAATCTACGGGAGCGTTCTCAACTTCGAAGGGGTTGTTCATGCAATATTATTAATACTAGATTTTCTGTTAAATACTTGAAAGCAAGACATTTCGTTATACGAATGTTGCGAACCAAACAAATTAACTTATTTGGTGTTCCAGGTTTAGTTTGTGACCGGCATGCCAAATGTTTCGGGCGCTACTGGAGCCGATTGCAACAGGCAAACTCTCTGCAGACCCAGCATCATCTATGACCAGCATCATATATGCATCATCAGCTGTTGCAATCGTCTGATTGAGTCTATGAGCAATTCTTCTTCTGTTACGGAGTTTGCGAAACAGTGTTCTGACGGCGTGGTCATGGCACGTTTGTTTGTATTTGCCGTTCTTGGCGAAGTTTATGACTACCACGTTTGCATGTAGGCTGGACTGAGACTGGAACTGCGTGTTTGTGACGGTTTCGGTAGCCTGTGTTGTAGACTGGAACTCCGTGTGGTTGTGACGGGTGTACGGGTCGGTGTTGCAGGCTGGAACTCCGTGTGGTTGTGACGGGTGTACGGGTCGGTGTTGCAGGCTGGAACTCCGTGTGGTTGTGACGGGTGTACGGGTCGGTGTTGCAGACTGGAACTCCGTGTGGTTGTGACGGGTGTACGGGACGGTGTTGCAGGCTGGAACTCCGTGTGGTTGTGACGGGTGTACGGGTCGGTGTTGCAGGCTGGAACTCCGTGTGGTTGTGACGGGTGTACGGGACGGTGTTGCAGGCTGGAACTCCGTGTGGTTGTGACGGGTGTACGGGCCGGTGTTGCAGGCTGGAACTCCGTGTGGTTGTGACGGGTGTACGGGACGGTGTTGCAGGCTGGAACTCCGTGTGGTTGTGACGGGTGTACGGGACGGTGTTGCAGGCTGGAACTCCGTGTGGTTGTGACGGGTGTACGGGCCGGTGTTGCAGGCTGGAACTCCGTGTGGTTGTGACGGGTGTACGGGACGGTGTTGCAGGCTGGAACTTCGTGTGGTTGTGACGGGTGTACGGGCCGGTGTTGCAGACTGGAACGAGTGCAGCCGGGACAACGGCGGGTGTTCTCACCAGTGCCTCAACACACCCGGAAGCTACCTGTGCACCTGCCCGGACCAAATGCACGTGGACCGAGACGGACGCCGCTGCATCGGTCAGTACAGACTGCATACCGCACAGTACCGCACACCGCACACCGCACACCGCACACCGCACACCGCACACCGCACACCACACACAGCACACACAGCACACATCACACATCACACCGCACACCGCACACCGCACACCGCACACCGCACACCGCACACCGCACACCGCACACCGCACACCGCACACCGTACACCGTACACCGCACACCGTACACCGCACACCGCACACGGTACACCTCACTCCGCACACCGCACACCGCACACGGTACACCGCACACCGCACACCGCGCACCGCACACCGCACACATCACACATCACACATCACACCGCACATCGCACATCGCACACCGCACACCGCACACCGCACATCACACACCGCACACCGAACACCGCACACCGCACACCGCACACCGCACACCGCACACCGCACACCGCACACCACAAAACGCACACTGCACACCGCACACCGCACACCGCACACCGCACACCGCACACCACACACCGCACATCGCACACCACACACCGCACACCGCACACCGCACACCACAAAACGCACACCACAAAACGCACACCATACACCGCACACCGCACACATCACACCGCACACCGCCCACCGCACACCGCACACCGCACACCGCACACCGCACACCGCACACCGCACACCGCACACCGCACACCGCACACCGCACACCGCACACCGCACACCGCACACCGCACACCGCACAGCGCACACCGCACACCGCACACCGCACACCGCACACCGCACACCGCACACCGCACACCGCACACCGCACACCGCACACCGCACACCGCACACCGCACACCGCACACCACAAAACGCACGCCGCATATCATGCAGCTACCACTACTCCCCACTTGCCATCGGCTGTTACCCGTTATAATGACAAAGACCACCGATTATTTACTGTTAAACAGTTAACGGACTTTACACTCACATTAGCATCGCGAATTGGCGATGAACATGAAGATCTTATAGAACTTCTTTTATAATTTCCTCACAATATACGTTAAGCTAATTTGAAGAGAAAAATTCCCTTCGGAGCCCATCTCAGGTTTCCCTTGGATAGCCTCTGATCTCTAATGTGGTTTTAATACCGGGTTGTTCACCTTGCAACAAGGACGTCCGGGAGGACAGGTATATTATAACCCGCTCCCAGACCTGCTATAGCTGGTGGGACAGCTGTGACCCGCTCCCAGGTCTGTTATATCCGGTGGGACAGCTGTGACCCGCTCCCAGGTCTGTTATATCCGGTGGGACAGCTGTGGCTGTGACCCGCTCCCAGGTTTGTTATATCCGGTGGGAACGATAATGGGCCACTGGCCGAGGTGGTGACACAGTAAACAGCAGCCACTGCCGTCAGTCAAGCCCAGAGGGGGGGGGGGGGGGTCATTAGCACCAGAAGAACACCTCCCCCTGGCTGTCAGTCGGGCGGGGATACGACTTACTCGCGCTGTAAACACAGCGTCTGCCGCCCTCGGAGGTGAGGAGCGTTAGCGCGCGGCTCTGCTGCCGGTCAGCGCGCGTCTCCGCTGCCGGTCAGCGCGCGTCTCCGCTGCCGGTCAGCGTGCGTCTCTGCTGCCGGTCAGCGCGCGTCTCTGCTGCCGGTCAGCGCGCGTCTCTGCTACCGGTCAGCGTGCCTCTCTGCTGCCGGTCAGCGCGCGTCTCTGCTGCCGGTCAGCGCGCGTCTCCGCTGCCGGTCAGCGCGCGTCTCCGCTGCCGGTCAGCGCGCGTCTCCGCTGCCGGTCAGCGCGCGTCTCCGCTGCCGGTCAGCGCGCGTCTCTGCTGCCGGTCAGCGCGCGTCTCTGCTGCGGTCGGCGCGCGGCTCTGCTGCCGGTCAGCGCGCGTCTCCGCTGCCGGTCAGCGCGCGTCTCCGCTGCCGGTCAGCGCGCGTCTCTGCTGCGGTCGGCGCGCGGCTCTGCTGCCGGTCAGCGCGCGTCTCCGCTGCCGGTCAGCGCGCGTCTCCGCTGCCGGTCAGCGCGCGTCTCTGCTGCCGGTCAGCGCGCGTCTCTGCTGCGGTCGGCGCGCGGCTCTGCTGCCGGTCAGTGCGCGTCTCCGCTGCCGGTCAGCGCGCGTCTCCGCTGCCGGTCAGCGCGCGTCTCCGCTGCCGGTCAGCGCGCGTCTCCGCTGCCGGTCAGCGCGCGTCTCTGCTGCGGTCGGCGCGCGGCTCTGCTGCCGGTCAGCGCGCGTCTCCGCTGCCGGTCAGCGCGCGTCTCCGCTGCCGGTCAGCGCGCGTCTCTGCTGCCGGTCAGCGCGCGTCTCTGCTGCGGTCGGCGCGCGGCTCTGCTGCCGGTCAGCGCGCGTCTCCGCTGCCGGTCAGCGCGCGTCTCCGCTGCCGGTCAGCGCGCGTCTCCGCTGCCGGTCAGCGCGCGTCTCCGCTGCCGGTCAGCGCGCGTCTCTGCTGCCGGTCAGCGCTCGTCTCTGCTGCCGGTCAGCGCGCGTCTCTGCTGCGGTCGGCGCGCGGCTCTGCTGCCGGTCAGCGCGCGTCTCCGCTGCCGGTCAGCGCGCGTCTCCGCTGTGGTCGGCGCGCGGCTCTGCTGCCGGTCAGCGCGCGGCTCTGCTGCCGGTCAGCCGTGCAGCAGCAGACCCGCCGACAGCCACCGGTCAGTCTGCCGCCGATCACAATAGTTCCCGCGCTGCCATGGTGCTCACGGCCCTGCGATCGCGTTTATAAGGCGCTGATTTGGCGGTGTTGTGTGCCGCTGGAGGATGTGGCCGTTTTCGGTTTGCGTGCAAATTGAGCCCGGACCGCCCCACTTTGGTATGCTAAGCAGCTCACTGACACCTATGTGCCGTGATTCAGAGGAAGATATGGTATTCACAATGGTGGGTTGTTACGTGTGCAGTGTGCACTCCTGGGTTGATAATTATTATAACTTGCGCAAGCTTTTGTACGTTTAGCATCTGACGAAACGTGCATGCGTTTCAGCGCTTCGTCATGCTGCAATCAACACAAATCATGAAGGCAGTCATAGGCGCTATGCAAAGCAGCTGCGGTGATATACACACAGCACAGTTACATGTCCGTACCTTGAACTAATATAGGTCAGAATAGCCGAGTGGTCTGAGGCGCGACTCTAGGTTCACACTAGGATAGGATCGCAAACTTATGCATATTACAGGCAAGATAAGATGTTCTTCGGCTTCTGGTCGTTGCATTGTTTCAAATCAAATTTGTCCTCTCCACACCTAGGTCGTTGTGAGGATCGCCATACCATAACTACGCATCGGCCTTACACAACCTGGCGTGGTGATATTGATGAAGACCTCGATGCGTGGTTAAAGATTTGATTCGAAGCAATATAGGGACCGGCGTGTAGTCAAACACAATCTTTCTTTGTAGAATACACTAGTAAGGCATGCATGGCATATGAAGCAGACGGAGCGAGTTATTGCATTTGTGTCCGGCAACTGATGAGCATTTTCGTTTCCTGCAATATAGTTTCCGGCCTCAGTTCTGGGGTGGGGGACCTGCAGCTGCTGGTCCTGCCTGGTTGATCTGGCGCGGACAGAGCTGTTTGTGCGGAAGGCGCCTGCGAGCGGGTCCGGTTTGCCATTCGCCATGATTTTGTGTGCCATTTGTGTGCCAGTTGGTGGGCAGTCAGCCAGCCTAGCCCTTCCAGCAGGTCAGACACGTGATCAAATTTGCGACGTCCGAAAATGGTGCGAGCAGCATAGTTCAAGATCTTTTGAATTTTGTCCAGGTTCTTCTGAGTGCTATTGCCGTATACGGATATGCAGTATCTGACGTGCGGGGGGACCAGCGCTGTGACCAGTGTGGTGATGATGCTATCATGTAAGAAGGAGGGTGGTGCGCATGGGAGAGGCCAGCCAAGATGCCTGTGCAGCTGCGGCTGACGTGGGACACATGAGCGTCCCACGACAGTGTTTGATCGAAAGTGATGCCATATTTTGACTTCGTTCACAGGTTGGAGGGTTGCGTCACGGAAGGTGACCTGAAAATTTGGCAGATTGCGCAAATTTTGGCGGCTACCGAAAGCGATGAGCTGAGTTTTTGACGTGTTTACTTTGAGGCCGTTCGCGCGAAACCAAGAATCCAGTGTGACGAGAGTTTGCTCCAAGCGGGAGATGAGCGCTGGTAGGTCGCCCTTTTTGACGGTGATAAGCACCTGGGTGTCGTCCGCATACTGCACCACGCCACCTTCAGAAAACGACGCCATGTCGTTAGCAAAGATGCTGAACAACAAAGGCCCCAGGGCCGACCCCTGAAACACGCCCATGGTGTTAGCGAGTGGTCGAGAGGTCGCGGCGCCTGATGTCACGCTTTGGGTGTGTCCGTGGAGGTAAAAATGGAACCAAGTGGTGTCAAGTCCATGAAGCTGCAACTTGTTCAGGAGTAGGTCGTGGTCGATGACGTCAAAAGCTCTACTTAGGTCGAGGAGGCAAAGTAGTGATATCTCCCCGCTATTGGTGGCGGAAAGCATGCGATCGGTGATGGACAGTAGCGCAGTTTCTGTGGAGTGATGGGGTCGATAACCGTGCTGGGAAGGAGAGAGGAGATGATTGTCGGATAGGTAGGAGTAGAGCTGCTTCTGCACCACCCGCTCTACCACTTTGGAGATGACAGGAATGATTGAGCTTGGACAGAAATTTGATGGGTCAGATGGGTCGCCGGACTTGTGGATCAGGTGAATGATGGAATGTTTCCAGGGGTCGGGGAATTCGGCCAGGGTAAGTGAGGAGTTGATGATGTGAAGGATGACGTCACCGATAGCATGGAGGATGGCTTTGATGACTCGGATGCATATTCCGTCCGCACCGCGTGCTGGAGAATTACGCATGGTGGCGATGGTACGAGTAAGTGAGACTAAGTCAATAGGGGATAAGAATAATTAATAATGGTAAATAGGGATGGTGGTGACGACGACGACGACGTCGGGATGGCGTTGGCGACGCTCAGCGTGCTTTAGTTATTGAGCTATTCAGATTCTCCTAACCGACACCAAGTGAAGCCTCCGATGCTTCCATAGGCTAAGCCTGAAACCGTCGACAATACGCTAAGCCTGAAGCCGTCGACACTACTAACCCACTTTGCTCACAGGCGCTGATCAGAGCTTTCGCACTTGCGGATCCAGGGGCAGGGGGCGGCAAGGGCAAAAGCCCCCCCCCCCCATCCCAAGCTCGACCGGGGCGGCAATAGAAATTAGCCCCCCCCCCAAGAAAAAAAAAATCGCTGAAACTGGCGATGAAAAATGGGTACTGCCTGCCAAAAAAAAACTTGCGAAAGAAAGAAAGAAAGAAAGAAAAAACGTTTGCCTCGTTCGTGTTTCCTCTATTTGGTAGCATTTTGGTAGCAGTAGGGATGGGGAAAGTGGTGCGTCTGACGCTATTTTGGACTGATTCACAACCAAGGTAAGTTATAATTTTACACGCAGCTCGCGTCGCAGCATTTGATCTCCTGCAGCCTGCTGGATGGCAGAGGAGCGCGGGAGTGAATTTCCTTGTATAGGTACCTATGCTGTATGGAATCACTGGCGGATCCAAAGGGGGCGGCATGGGCCAAAGCAACCCCCCCCACATTCCAAGCTCGACAGGGGCGCAATATAAATTATCCCCACCCCCAAAATCCGCTGAAACTGGCGATTAAAATGGGTACTGCCTGCGAAAAAAAAACTTCTTGCGAAAGAAATATGTATTTTGTGCCTCATTCGTGTTTTCTCTATTTGGTAGCATTTTGGTAGCAGTAGGGATAGGGAAAGTGGCGCGTCTGACGCTATTTTGGAGTGTTTCACAACCAACGTAAGTTATAATTTCACACACAGCGCGCGTCGCAGCCTTTGGTCTCCTGCTGCCTGCTGGATGGTAGAGGAGCGCGGGAGTGAATTTCCTTACATAGGTACCTACTAGTGCTAACCCGTCCGCTCCGCTGGGCGATTACAGTTCAAGTGGTGGTGCAAGCCAGTCATAGGCAATTATGGATTGATAACCCGTACTACCCGTGACACCTGTCGTACCTATAATACCTTTTTGTACCCGTCATACACCTGAGGTACCCGTCAAAAACCTACGGTGTCCGACATACACCCGTGGTACCAGTTGTGCCCCTGTGGAACACGTGATAAACCCGTTATAGCCAGCACTCACCCATTTTAGCCGTGGTACACCTATGGTACCCGTTATACACACGTTAAACCCGTGAGAACTCCACCCCGGCTTAGCGTATATGTTCATTGATATATGCCGTACCGTATGTCGATGACCTTCGTTTCGCAGTGATTCCGTGGTTGCTTCTCATTGGTTGTGACCAGTGTTCGCCACCGGCCCACCAACCCCCAGCCCAGCCCAGCCCAGGCCCATGAACACCAAGTCCAGGCCCGGACCAGGCCCAGTCAAATGCATAATATTCAGACCCAGGCCCGGCCCGGCCCATTCAGATTAAGCATATAATTATTTTCACAAAATTGCAATAATTATTATAACATATTTACTTGTATACTATAGATGTGAAACAATGAACCAACTATGCTAACCAACAAACAAAAAGCCACAGCCACAGCAACAGTGTGTTGCTGTGTAAGTGAACTGCTGGCTAAAATATTTTTGAGATCTGACCTGAGCTTGTGCGACGCGCACATTACTTCAACATTGTCAGGCCCAGGCCCATCCAGAGCCCAGTGATTTCCTTAAAGTTGAGGCCCGGCCCAGGCCCAGCCCAGGCCCAGCCCAGGCCCAGCCCAGGCCCAGCCCAGGCCCAGCCCAGGCCCAGCCCAGGCCCAGCCCAGGCCCAGCCCAGGCCCAGCCCCAGCCCAGGCCCAGCCCAGGCCCAGCCCAGGCCCAGCCCAGGCCCAGCCCAGGCCCAGCCCAGTCCCAGCCCAGGCCCAGCCCAGGCCCAGCCCAGGCCCAGCCCAGGCCCAGCCCAGGCCCAGCCCAGGCCCAGCCCAGGCCCAGCCCAGGCCCAGTCCAGGCCCAGCCCAGGCCCAGCCCAGGCCCAGCCCAGGCCCAGCCCAGGCCCAGCCCAGGCCCAGCCCATGGCCCATAGGGCCAGCCCAGCCCATGGCATGGCGAACTCTGGCTGTGACACTGTAGTATCCGTGGTTGGATCTGATTGGCTTTCGACTGGAGTGAAGCGATGTGGTATCCTAAAACCCGTATCCGTAAACTGTTTTTACGGTAAAATATGTATCCTTCTATGTTAGTTACAGCACAAACCTTCGCCCAAAATTGCACAAACTACAATTGTCTAAAACTATCGTATCAAATGCGTCGGAGATGTACGAATTATATACCACTCGGTAGTATCCGTAAACTCGTTTTAAAACCTTAAAATCACGTGCATCACGTGCTTATATAAATGTGGTACTGCAATGTAGAATTACCGCTTTAATTATATCAATTCGTGGCGGACAGACAGACAGACGCTTATCAAATAGTAATATAGATGTTGTGTGGAATACGTCTACTAATATTAAGTAGGGTAAATTAGGTTCAGTTAAAAATCCCAATGTTCTTTTTGTAGCTGGTGCATTCCACGACAAATAGACAAAAACAAAGTCCAAAATGACACCGTCATGTCACCGATTATGGCCAAAATTGGTATATGAGGTAACCTGGGACGCTTAAGTGAGCTGTGAAAGTTGTATTGCAATGCAAGAAGCGGTTCAGGGGATATTGCCTCGGGCATTTTTATAAGGTCACGGTGCAGGTCAATCTTTGTCAGCCCATATGGTGGAAAATGTATGAAGCAATATATATTTATTATATGTTATTAGAATGGCAATGAGCTGTTTTATAACATGATGATGTTTATTTTTTCATTTTCGAACATTTCAAAATTAAGTACGTTTTCGAAATTGTACAACTTTTTTGGATACCTTTTCTCAAACGTGTTTCTAATTGTTCGCTATGCTTTTCTTACGTGTAGAGACTTGTCAATTAAGTGCAAAAATAAAATTGAGGGATATTTGCCTCCAAATATCTCAAATTGTGTCATTTTACATGCTATTTTATTTAAAAAAAATACTATTCGCCAATAACTTTGGACTGAATAAAACTAGAATGGTACGGTAAACGTCATTTTGCTCTACTCATCAAGACGAGTTGAATGCTCGGCAGCATAACCTCTTTCTAACATTTGATAACCAGGACCTTAAATTTCAAAGTTAGTATTTTTTTAAAAATCTTATTTGGATACCCAAGCCAAATGTATTTCATATTTTGACTTTATTCTTGTTAAGTGTAAAGAAGTGTCGTTCAAACAGGACAAATACAATTGATGGTTATTTGTCTTCAAATGTGCCAAATTTGGTAATTTTATGTTCTTTTTGTGACAGATGTTATTCCCCAATAAATTGTGACTGAATAAAGATAAAAAGGTAAAATGGACACCATTTGTTATTTTCGTCAAGACGCGTTGAATGATATGCAGTATGATCTCTTTCTAACATTTGGTGACTTTCACCGAAGGTTAATGTCAAGGTTCAAGGTTATGTTTCCAATTGTGGCATATGTGGCGATGTTATATATCTTAAAACTTGTCCTGTTGCGAGGAATGCGATTGTGCTTAAATAACGCCTGATCGTCAATGGCAACTTTTAAGTTCATTTGAATTTGGATGTCGAATAGCAACTTCATAACTTCCTTCTCGGTGTAAAGAAAGCCCGAAAATGTCTCAGTTTGCTTTATAATCATCAACGATCGCACAATGATTGTAATACCAATTAATTTCTGTCTTCAAGACAAGTACAAAGCTATATAACATCGCCGTGTAGGTCAAATTTGGAAAGGTGACCTTGCGCCGTGACCTTGACCTTAGGTCAAGGTCATCAAATGTCAGAAAGAAGTCATGCTGTACAGCATTTAACACATATAGAAAACAACAAAATGACGTTTACCGTGCCCTTCTTGCTTTATTCAGTCAAAAGGTATAAGCGAATAACTAATTTGTATATAAATAGCATGTAAAATTATTTTTTTAAAGATATTTGGAGTCATATATCCATCAATGTTATGTTTGCACTTAATTGACACGTCCTTACACGTAAGAATAGCATAGCGAAAAAAAGTACCCAAGTCCGCAAATGGAAAAATGGGGATACCTTTTAAGTTATATGGAGGCCCCTGGGGCCCGGAAGGCCCCAGTGAAATTAGCCTCCCCCATATTGGGAGGCTGGATCCGCCAGTGAGCTTTCGGCGCTCTGAAGTGTGACCTGTGGCGGCGCTCAAACGAGTCTGAGCGGGTGCTGACGACGGCGCCGTTCAATCCAGCGGTTCGCGCCACGCTTCATGGACTACCAGCAGCAGGACGCGCAGGAGTTCCTCAGGTACCTGCTGGAGGGTCTGCACGAGGATGTAAATCGCGTTACCAGCCGGCCCAAGCCCATCACTACCGACATCGACGTAGTCTCAGCGCCAGTCAGAAGTCAGTTGAGGTCTGGAAGCGCTCCCTGCGTCTGGAGAACTCAAAGTTAGTTGATCTGTTTGCCGGCCAGCTCAAGTCGACGCTGCTATGCACCGTGTGCGGCCACGAGTCCGTCACATTCAACCCGTTCTGGGATCTGAGTCTGCCGATCCCGGCCAGGACGGGCCAGGTGCAACTGCAGGCTTGTTTTTACCTCTTCATCAGGGAGGAGGTGCTCGACGGAGACGAGAAGCCGACGTGTTCCAAGCGCCAGAAGCGGAAAAAGTGCACCAAGAACTTTTCGATCCAGATGTTCCCGCGCATGCTGGTGGTGCACCTGAAACGTTTCTCGCCGCAGGAGAGGTCCCACAGCAAACTCAACACCGCAGTGGACATTCCGGTGACCGGGCTGGACCTGTCGTCGTATTCGCCTGACCAGATGCTCTGCAGACCTGCAGAGCGTACCTGTACAACCTATACGGCGTGGCCAACCAATCCGGCACGCTGGTCTCCGGCCACTACACGGCCTACTGCAAACACCCGCACACGGCCGAGTGGTACGAGTATAACAACTCACGGGTGCGTCCGGTCCAAGGCCGTACAAGAGGTCCGGTCAATCAGTGCAGTGTCACCAGCTGCGAGGCATACAGCTGCGAGGCTCTTCTTCGAGCTGGCCGGCACTTCCCACATTGAGTCAGTCTGCCCATCGGACACCGTCTAGTCCGCCTGCATTCTCTGTGCGGGGTCGCCACCGGCCCGCTGTTTGCGCCGGCCCGAGGGTTGTAGTGTATTGTCATTCATTAATGTGTACACAAATCACTTGTCGGATTGTCATTGTTGATTTTATACCATACAATATTTGATAGTCAAAATGTATTAATTATTTGTGTTTCTGATTCTCACAAGATCGTTGCGGAGATGAATTCGAAGTCAAGGCTATATATATCAAGGCTATATATAGTCAAGGCTATATCTATGACCATAGCTTATCCCAGCCGGCGTTTATTTTTGCGCTCGCTCGTAATAAATACGTAAAACACGTAATAAACACAAAGCCTCTGCACGTGCGCACGTGCGCACCTTTTTTGTAAATCAGAAACTTGCCCGATCGAGTTGAAATTGCCCATACATTTCCTTCGCGCTCGCTCGTTCATCGCCAACTACGGCGCCTTACTGGTTTATAGATGGTTACGAGCGAGCGCGAAGCGCTCGCTCGTGCTCATCCTTCCGTGGTACATGTACATCTTTTGTATATGGGAAAAATCTGATATATATATATATATATATATATATATATATATATATATATATATATATATATATATATATATATATATATATATATATATATATATATATATATATATATATATATATATATATATATATATATATATATATATATATATATATATATATATATATATATATATATATATATATATATATATATAT
>JAXIVJ010009549.1:42500-45000 GCA_036785665.1 Chirona hameri | reverse complement strand
AAATGTGTGTCCAGCTTTAGCAGGAACTAAGTGAACGACCCCCGCGGGGCTTCGTCGAGGAGCTGCCCCGGAAAGAGGTAGGTAGGTCACCATCAGTGTCAGTGTCAGTATCAGTATCAGTGTCAGTAATAGTGTCAGGTCAGTGTCAGTTCATGTCAGTGTCAGTATCAGTGTCAGTATCTCAGTGTCAGTGTCAGTGCCAGTCAGTGTCAGTGTCAGTATCAGTGTCAGTGTCAGTATCAGTGTCAGTATCAGTGTCAGTATCAGTGTCAGTATCAGTGTCAGTGTCAGTATTAGTGTCAGTATCAGTGTCAGTATCAGTGTCAGTGTCAGTGTCAGTATCAGTGTCAGTATCAGTGTCAGTATCAGTGTCAGTATCAACATCAGTGTCAGTATCAGTATCAGTATCAGTGCAGTGTCAGTATCTCAGTATCAGTATCAGTATCAATATCAGTGTCAGTATCTCAGTATCAGCATCAGTGTCAGTATCAGTGGCAGTGGCAGTGGCAGTATCAGTATCAATATCAGTATCTATATCAGTGTCAGTATCAGTATCAGTGTCAGTATCAGGTCAGTGTCAGTAGTCAGTATCAGTGTCAGTGTCAGTATCAGTATCAGTGTCAGTATCAGTATCAGTATCAGTGTCAGTATCAGTGCCAGTATCAGTGTCGGTATCAGTATCAGCATCAGTACCAGTGTCAGTATTAGTGTCAGATCAGTATCAGTATCAGTATCAGTATTAGTGTCAGTATCAGTATAAGTATCGGTGTCAGTATCAGTGTCAGTATCAGTGTTAGTATCGATGTCAGTATCAGTATCAGTATCAGTGCCAGTATCAGTGTCAGTCAGTGTCAGTGTCAATATTAGTGTCAGCGTCAGTGTCAGTGTCAATATCAGTGCCAGTAGCAGTATCAGTGTCAGTGTCAGTGTCAGTGTCAGTGTCAGTGTCAGTGTCAATATCAGTGTCAGTGTCAGTATCAGTATCAGTGTCAGTATCAGTGTCAGTATCAGTATCAGTATCGGTGTATCCAGTATCAGTATCAGTATCAGTAGCAGTGTCAATATCAGTGTCAGTATCAGTATCAGTGTCAGTATCAGTGTCAGTATCAGTATCAGTATCAGTATCAGTGAGTATCAGTGTCAGTGTCAGTGTCAGTATCAATATCAAGTGTCAGTATCAGTGTCAGTATCAGTGTCAGTATCAGTGCAGTATCAGTGTCCAGCGTCAGTGTCAATATCAGTACCAGTATCAGTGTGTGTCAGTATCAGTATCAGTGTCAGATCAGTGTCAGTATATCAGTATCAGTATCAGTATCAGTATCAGTATCAGTATCAGTATCAGTGTCGAGTATCAGTATCGAGTATCAGTGTCAGTATCAGTATCAGTGTCAGTATCAGTGTCAGTATCAGTGTCAGTGTCAGTGTCAGTAGCAGTGTCAGTAACAGTGTCAGTATCAGTATCAGTATCATGTCAGTGTCAGTGTCAGTATCAGTGTCAGATGCAATGTATCGGAGTCACACCGGTTAGCGGTAATGAAGGGTGAAGTAGATGAAGGAAGGGTGAAGGATCATAGCAAATATCCCGTCTCATATTTCAGCAGATCCGCGTCTTACGCGCCCAACAAGTAGAACTAATTCACTAAAACTAGCAAGATGAATGCTTGCCGATAGACGAGCTATGCGCAATGTTTGTAAATTATTTTGCTTTACTGGCAGGATGCCTCAGGTTCAGCATATTTTGCTATTAGACAGTTGCTGGTAGCATTGAATTGACAACAAATTCAGAGAGAAAACGTGGTTACATCAGAAGGTAGCACCCATCAGACCATGAAAGGCAGACAGGCTTACGACGAAATTCTGAAATATCGATATCTTGACCGGGCCAGTATGAATTTGATGTTACATATTGCAAATAAGACCTGAAACATCAACTTAACCCGCCATTGACTGGGAGGGGGGCGTTTAACGCCCCCCCCCCCTAATGAATTCCCGGAATAGCTGAAAAACAAATAGCGCTATCAACATGAAACTTCAGGTACCTTCTTATAAACCATTTTTATGTCTTGTGTGCAAAAATAAATACAAAATCGTGATTTTTTTCTTCTCAAGTTATAGCGACTTTAGTGACGTCACTAGACACGAGTTTTACACCAAAATCAGCTAAACTTTGCCAAGCCGTACAAATGCCACATTTAAGCAAATGCAATCGAAAAACGCCAAAAGATAGCAAATGCAACATATAAAGCTGGCTATCTCGGATTTTTTATTTTTTATTATTTTTTGACCCCCAAAACCTAAAAAATAAATTGGGGGGGGGAAAATTATCACAAAATCAAAATTTCTAAAATATAAAAAAAACGAATATATATCAGAGAACCATACCTAGGCAACTACCATGCCAAATTTCAAACTGATATCTCCATTTTTGACTGACTTATGACATCTAAAGTATGGGTAACTTATGAAGTCACATTTGAAATTGCGTTTTTTTTGGCTTTAT
>JAXIVJ010009549.1:0-37500 GCA_036785665.1 Chirona hameri | reverse complement strand
CATGTCCAGGGGCTCATTGAGTTCACTTAAGGGCGCAAAAACATGCCCAGTGACCTTTAGAGCATGCCCTGGGGCCCATTGAGCCCACTCAGGAGCCCAAAAACCTGTCCAGGGGCCTCTAGAGCATGCCCAGGCCTGACAGTCCTCCCCCCTGAGGCTTTTCTTGAATAACTTTTGACACATGCGGCACATCTTGCTGAAATTTGAAGTAGCCGAGTTTACAACAATTATACGTATCCTATCAAAATTTAAGTGTATTCGACTATTAGATCGTGACCTATGACCTTTTCGACATGGTCATGTCAGACCCCAAAGGCCCCAAAGGGCCATTGACCTGACCCCAAGTTTACCAGTTGACCTAGATACTCAAAATGGGATGCTTTTGGATTTTCTTTCTGACAGGCAACACGTTACTGTTTACGGTGTCTCTCTATCTCTCTCCGTTCGGAAGTTATACTAAACGCCCTGTACATGTGTTGTAATGCAAAACGCATAGCAATTATCATCTATGGTGACGATTTCCGTGACCTAAGAGGTCATTAACTGGCCCAGACCTAAAAATCGATATATTGCCAGATAGCTAATACAACGACCAACATTTTGACGCTAACCAAATCGTTTTATACTCATAACTTTGGTAATGACAACTGACAGAACAAAATCGCTATTTTTGGACGTGGTCGATTTTAGGTCATTCACTTGACCTGGAAGGTCACCCGTTGACCTGCAACCTACAAATCGCATACTGTTAGATTCCTCTCATGGCAGGCAACATGCTGGTTCTTACCGCATTTGTATATGTTGCTTGGTTTGGAAATTAGCAAGGGGCTGTCAGCCCCCCCCCCTCCCCTCCCGTAGGACGAAGGTGAGAAAAGGTGCCCGTAGGGCGAGGGATGAGATCCTCTGTGTCGATAGAGCTAAAATCCCAGCTCCCTGGCTCAGGCCAGCCATTGCGTGTCGAGCTGCAACTTCCCATCTCTCTTCTCAGATAAATTAAGCCAATTCTTCCTAACGAGCCGAGCAATTAAACGGTATTTAACATGGTCCGGGTGCATTGCAGGCTGCCGCTGGAACGGCCGGTGTCGATGGCGCGTCAGAGCGCGGCCGCTCGGCGGCGCTCGGCGGCGCTCGTCCATCACGGACCGTTCGACTTCCCGCCGGCTGTCGTTAGTCACACTTCCCCTCCGTCCGCACGCGGCCCGACCGCCTGATAAAACGCTAAATTATACGCGAATAAGTACAGTGATAGCCGCCATTATGGTGCGGTGATGAATGTACTGCAGGCCTGACAGGTAAAATAAATGCCCTGCAGCGCTAAATAACGGAAATCATGATCATTTCGGCCGCGGAAGCCATGAAGAATGGGTGGCACTTAGCGCGCTCTCGGTGGCAGCCGGCGACACGACCTTCGACACCAGCACAGTGAGCCGCACAGGCAGCCGGCGACACGACCTTCGACACCAGCACAGGCCGCCGGCGACACGACCTTCGACACCAGCACAGGCAGCCGGCGACACGACCTTCGACACCAGCACAGTGAGCCGCACGGGCAGCCGGCGACACGACCTTCGACACCAGCACAGGCCGCCGGCGACACGACCTTCGACACCAGCACAGGCAGCCGGCGACACGACCTTCGACACCAGCACAGTGAGCCGCACGGGCAGCCGGCGACACGACCTTCGACACCAGCACAGGCAGCCGGCGACACGACCTTCGACACCAGCACAGTGAGCCGCACGGGCAGCCGGCGACACGACCTTCGACACCAGCACAGGCAGCCGGCGACACGACCTTCGACACCAGCACAGTGAGCCGGCGACACGACCTTCGACACCAGCACAGTGAGCCGCACGGGCAGCCGGCGACACGACCTTCGACACCAGCACAGGCCGCCGGCGACACGACTTTCGACACCAGCACAGTGAGCCGCACAGGCAGCCGGCGACACGACCTTCGACACCAGCACAGTGAGCGGGTCCACACCGGTTCCAGGGAAAATAAACCTGAGCCTGGACCCAGAGTTCCATTTGGCAGAGTAGAACTTTCCATTGCAGAATTCCTTCCAAGTACAACATAAAACTTGTTTTGGGTACGAAAACTTAATCAACATCCTTCTCAAATTTATGACTCTTATTCCTCTTTATACTTCTAAAATAATATTTTCATTGAAGTAGCATAAGCTCAAATATATGAAAGTGAGTTGATTCCGCTTTCAAGAACCAGGCGACAACCACGCATCTTCCTGCGCAGGCCACCAGCATGCGAGATGTACGTCATCGTGTACTACTACTCCCTCGTAGTGCAGTAGCCGCCGGGGATCCATGCCCGTGCCGCAGCCGCCTGGTGCTAATGCCAGCCAGTATCATTACTGGCCCGTTTGGCCGTACGCAGCAGGCTTAACACGACCCCGTAAAACTCGAGTAATTCTATCAGCTCGCCACGATTCTTTCCCGGACTAATAGAGGAGTTTCTTAACTGGAAATAATGGCAGCGAGCGACAAAATTTTCCGCGGCGACCCAGTATCAGGAATTGTACCACCAGTTACCACCTTTTGAAGAATCCCTCTGGGTTCGTTTGAACCAGTAGAAAGTAACTTGCAAAGAACAATTCGAACGTAATCGTGTATTTCAATGCACGTAAATTGCGTTACCGAGTAACTATAGATAAGATCATCAAAAGGTCTGAACTGTCATATGCTGAATTATTCACTCAAAGCAGACGACGGATGATCGCTGAAACTTAACGTTGAAAATAACATTACAATACTAATTACGATACGGTCGTTACTAGGCCCGGCATCCTTCCGATAATACATAATGTATTATATCGTATTATCATTTAATACATTTCGCAACAGTTGCATAACAGTGCTCTTTCATCATAACACAATGCAGCTCATCAGTAAAACACTATTACTATATTGTCCTTGCAATGACCAAATAGCATTGGATCCGAAATCATTCGTAAACATCACTTGGAAAATGACAATCCTAAATGTGATGAAATGCTTCGTTAGTCAATTGCTCAGGTCCGTTCGAGTGCAGTGTCATGTATTCATTCTCTGGGAGTTGTTTTAGTTGCCCGAATTCTAGAGAGCATCAATTCAGACAAGAAAAGCCCGGGTAGTCATTCAGTGTGAATAATGTATGTAATTATCGCCCGGAATGTGCTAAGTGGCATTAAAAACAATCGCACAGTCCAGCAATTTGCTCTTAACATCTACTGCTGACAACGGCAGTAAACAAGGGCGTCTGTCATTACAGAGATAACAGACGGAGCCAAACAGGGGATACAACGAGAGGACGAGAAAGAAGATGAAGATGAGGATGAGGAGGATGGGGAGGATGAGGAGGATGAGGAGGAGGATGAGGAGGATGAGGAGGATGAGGAGGATAAGGATGAGGATGAGGATGAGGATGAGGATGAGGATGAGGATGAGGATGAGGATGAGGATGAGGATGAGGATGAGGATGAGGATGAGGATGAGGATGAGGATGAGGATGAGGATGAGGACGAAGCGGAGGATGAGGATAAAGAAGAATAAAGGGAATGGAGAAGAGAGGAGAGGAGATAGAAGATGGGAAGAAGAGGTGGAAGAGAGAAGACATATAATAATGTATAGTGCGATGTGGGTGCTGTAGGAGAAGAGAGAGAGAGAGAGAGAGAGAGAGAGAGAGAGAGAGAGAGAGAGAGAGAGAGAGAGAGAGAGAGAGAGAGACGGAGACGGAGACGGAGACGGAGACGGAGACGGAGACGGAGACGGAGACGGAGACGGAGACGGAGACGGAGACGGAGACGGAGACGGAGACGGAGACGGAGACGGAGACGGAGACGGAGACGGAGACGGAGACGGAGACGGAGACGGAGACGGAGACGGAGACGGAGACGGAGACGGAGACGGAGACGGAGACGGAGACGGAGACGGAGACGGAGACGGAGACGGAGACGGAGACGGAGACGGAGACGGAGACGGAGACGGAGACGGAGACGGAGACGGAGACGGAGACGGAGACGGAGACGGAGACGGAGACGGAGACGGAGAGAGAGAGAGAGAGAGAGAGAGAGAGAGAGAGAGAGAGAGAGAGAGAGAGAGAGAGAGAGAGAGAGAGAGAGAGAGAGAGAGAGAGAGAGAGAGAGAGAGAGAGAGAGAGAGAGAGAGAGAGAGAGAGAGAGAGAGAGAACAGAGTTAAAAGTACAGTTTTCTATACAAATAGAAAAACACTTGATTCCGCTCATTGTAAACACAGTGCACATGAATTTGCCGAAAGTCCTTGGACCTGTATTACTCGGAATGTTCGACAAAAAAAATGTGTGCTTTTCACAACATAACCTCAAACACTTGTGTGATCTTGGTCCATTTTTGCTTATCTCTGCAGGAAATCGACCAGCGTGTGGGAGAGACTGAGAGACTGGGAGACTGAGAGACTGGGAGACTGGGAGACTGAGAGACTGGGAGACTGAGAGACCGGGAGCACTCTGGCCGGTAACGATTGTCGGCCGCTGACGCGTTCGCTCTCGGCCTGAGGGCCACTCGCGATCGTCTCACAATGGCACGACACGATCGACCCACCCAGCTACCCGGCTGATTTGGCGGCCAGTGTAGCCAGACATCGGCCCGGACGTCGAGACGCAAAGAACACTCGGTAAGAGACAGGCTGGCGGGGGCGACCGACCGGCGCGGCTGCCGCACATGGGTGCAGGTCCGGCAATACCGGTGCTGGCGCAGGTGAAGAGAAGGACGTGCATGCAGCACTGATAGCTGATGTGTATTCACGTTAACAGCTCTCCTCCAGCTTTTCCGCCTTCCCATGTCGTGCCGCGAGTTCTCTTTCCCCGCAACCTCGTCAAAGAACCGCCTTCTGTTGGCCGCAAGCTCGCCATCACAGGACGTCACTAGCCATCATAGTACGTCACTAGCCATCACATAACATCACTAGCCATCACATGACGTCATCACGTCACTAGCCATCACATAACGTCACCAGCCATCACAGGACGCCACTAGCCATTCCATGACGTCACTAGCCATCGCATGACGTCACTAGCCATAACATGACGTCACTAGCCATCACATGACGTCACTAGTCATCTCTCGTCATCACATGGCGTCACTAGCCATCACATGACGTCATCGCGTCACTAGCCATCACATAACGTCACTAGTCATCATTGGCGCACGCCAAGTTCGTCCGCGTTGAAATTTCGCGCTATTTTGTCTTCGCTGTCACGTGATTGTACACGCTCTGATCTTTACATGACCTTCCATGTGCATTCTATTTCTGTTTTGCGTGCTTGTGTCTTGTTCAGTGTTTCTTTTTACTACCGTGCCCTGTAATTGAACTTGCCCCAGTAAACCACTTTTTGCAGTGGTGCATCAATAAACTAAACTGGACTAAACTGGATCAGACCGGTAGTATCCAGTCAAACCAGTACTTCCATACATAAAAACATTCCAAAGGCATACCGTGCTAGGCGTAGTTGGAAAGCTTTCGTGAGCACTGAAATCTTGGCGCCGACACATGCTCAGAGCGCTCCGGTAAAATAAAACCGCGTATCAGCGGTCAGTGGCAGCTCCCGCGGCCACTGATCCCGATCCCGCGGGCACGACACAGTGCAAACCGCAGGTTTTTTTCTCTCTCCTTCAAATGAGGGCTAGCCGGTGACCTCAAAGCAGAAACAGTCGCAGAAGCAAGCCTGCAGATGCTTTTTACACCATATAAGATAGCAATGCTCGCAAATACAACATGTGAACCAACAACACCCAGATGATGCTGGGTCGACCGTCACGCTCAGTCGGATAAAATTACCAGTCTTACCCCAAAGTTCAAACGGCAATGAAAAATAGCAGTTCAAACGTCAATTAAAAATAGCAGTTCAAACGTCAATTAAAAATAACATTGATCCCCATGGCAAAGCACAAATTTTCAGGAAAACCGTCCAGTATTGCGTTGCCTGTCGTGTCTGGATTAAGGATACAATTAATGTTACAGAGACAGACAACTGTTTGGTTTTTGTTTGAAGGCGTTGCGATGTTGAATATTCATAAGTGAAGTTTAATATTGATGGAATACTTGTAGGCTAGAGAATTACTGATAAATACACAGCACATCACTTAGCACCAGCAGCAACAGCATGAAGGTTCGACCGTGTCCGGTGGCTGTGTTTGGTATTCAATTCCAGTTTCAAATAATACCAAAGGGTTTGAATACCATAGCCATGCTGGCAGCAAGCTAAAAGCAGGAGTGGCTAGTGTCCTCCGTGTGCTTCGTGTCAGCACGTCATGTACAGATATGCGGCGGCCTGTCTGCTTTGTCCGCCTATCCTATCGTTCACTCGTCCATTTGTTAGAATATAATTAGCATAGAATACAGATTCACTGCGAACTCCGGTTACCTAACCTTCATGCCGTGACTCTGACCCCCCGCCGCCACCAAAGAACACCCTCGGTCAAAGTAATGGATGCGTGAGTGTCCGAAAATCGACATGAGTCACCTCGTGAGGCATCGCCGGGCGGGCAGCGGGCAATTATCATTCCTCACAACTATCGATCACACCTGGAGCCCGTGCAACACGACGCCGCACCGCAAATCGAGTCGGCTCCGCGGCTTCGGTGGCCGATCAAATGCCATTATCGAAGTCCACTGCGCGTATCAGGTACCGGCTGGGCCGACACCGGCCGAAGGATGCCCGGGAGGCGACGACCCGTTATACTGTACCGACTGTCTCAGAGTGGACCGAGCTGGCCGAGCGGCCTGAGCGGCCTGAGCGGTCTGAGCGGCCTGAGCGGTCCGAGCGGCCTGAGCGGTCTGAGCGGCCTGAGCGGTCCGAGCGGCCTGAGCGGTCCGAACGGCCTGAGCGGCCTCAGCGGCCTGAGCGGGCCGAGCAGGCCGAGCGGGCCGAGTGGTGTCCGAGCGGCCTGAGCGGGACGAGCGGTGTCTGAGCGGTGTCTGAGCGGTGTCTGAGCGGGCCGGAACAGGATTAACGTGAATATTTTGTTCCTGGACAAAATTGCCGGATGTAAGACTCCCTCCCCGGTGATCGGTGTTCTCTCCCCGGTGACCAGGAGGATAGGTTAGGTAGTACAAACCAGTCCGGGCTGTTTCCCTGGAGGCGGTGTCTGGACGGCGGGCTGTGTGACGCCGTCGTTTGTCGGCCACCCGGCAGTGACGCAGAGCCGCCACCGCTCCCGGAATAGCCCCCGGCGGTCAGTCCGCGTCTGGCCCGCACCACGGCAGAATTATCAGTCAAGCACGACCGCCGCGCCGCCGACGCTGTGCCCACAGCTCGTGAGATGACGCTGTGCCCACAGCTCGTGAGATGACGCTGTGCCCACAGCTCGTGAGATGACGCTGTGCCCACAGCTCGTGAGATGACGCTGTGCCCACAGCTCGTGAGATGACGCTGTGCCCACAGCTCGTGAGATGACGCTGGGTCGACTGTCACGCTCAGACGGATAAAATTACCATTGTCTTACAATGGCACAAACACTTAGAATTAAGTTCGAAAGCTATGTTGACCGTTCGTTAGTTTCAGTAGTCCGAAACAAACAATAGTTTGAAAGATATTTTTATTGAAACGAACACTTGCGATATTCTGAAATCGGTTGGTGTACTTTTCACTGAAGTAGTGTACTGTACAACTGTACTTACTGTACACTGTACAGTATACAGCCGACGTCGGGCGGACACATGCGGTCGGAGCGAGCCGAACGGCCGGCCAACCCTATCGGAAGGCGATTACTGGCGGTGGCCGGCCGCCACCAGCCGCAGACATGTGTAATCTAATTCACCGCGCGCGACCAATCGAGGTAAGAGCTGGCCGCCGCGGGGACCGGGGCCCCGACGACAGGCACGCCTCCAGCGCACTCTGCCGGCCGCCGCGAGGACCGGGGCCCCGACGGCAGCACGACAGGCGCGCCTCCAGCGTACTCTGCCGGCCGCCGCGGGGACCGAGGCCCCGGCGACAGCCCGACAGGCACGCCTCCAGGCACACTCTGCCGGCCGCCGCGGGGACCGGGGCCCCGACGACAGGCACGCCTCCAGCGCACTCTGCCGGCCGCCGCGAGGACCGGGGCCCCGACGACAGGCACGCCTCCAGGCACACTCTGCCGGCCGCCGCGGGGACCGGGCCCCAGGCGACAGCACGACAGGCGCGCCTCCAAGCACACTCTGTCGGCCGCCGCGGGGACACCCCCCGGCACAGCACGACGACGTAACACGACACACCGAGTGCCTTCTCGTCCCCGTGTCACTTAATCCTCGTTACTAATGCATTTCGCCAAACATACGTGGATGTCGGGATTCTAGTCGGTTATTTGCAAGCTCCTGAAGCGATCAACATGTTTGAAGTGGTCTCGGAAAAGGGGAGCGTCAAAGGCGGCATCAGTGTGTATTTGAAGAAGCCTCTGCTGATACGCCAGAAGCGATGCTGACGAAGCCTGTGTGTCGGCCACGCAGCGCCGTTCGCCGTGGTTACCGAGCCGCCGCGCCCAGTGAGACGGAGCCGACGCTGCCGCCGCCGCCGCAGTTGGTAATACTGTCCCGGCGGCACAGGCGTCTGGCGGAGCAGTCTACCTTCCAGTTACCTATCGCATAAGTGGCGACGCTGCGACTTTCGCTCAACGAGAACCCAGACACAGGTATAAAGACGCCTGAACGAGGACCCAGACACAGGTAGAAAAACGCCTGAACGAGGACCCAGACACAGGTAGAAAAACGCCTGAACGAGGACCCAGACACAGGTCGAAAAACGTCTGAACGAGAACCCAGACACAGGTAGAAAACGCATGAACGAGGACTCAGACACAGGTAGAAAACACATGAACGAGGACTCAGACTCAGGTAGAAAACGCATGAACGAGGACTCAGACACAGGTAGAAAACGCATGAACGAGGACTCAGACTCAGGTAGAAAACGCATGAACGAGGACTCAGACACAGGTAGAAAACGCATGAACGAGGACTCAGACACAGGTAGAAAAAGCATGAACGAGGACTCAGACTCAGGTAGAAAACGCATGAACGAGGACTCAGACACAGGTAGAAAACGCATGAACGAGGACTCAGACACAGGTAGAAAACGCATGAACGAGGACTCAGACTCAGGTAGAAAACGCATGAACGAGGACTCAGACACAGGTAGAAAACGCATGAACGAGGACTCAGACACAGGTAGAAAACGCATGAACGAGGACTCAGACTCAGGTAGAAAACGCATGAACGAGGACTCAGACACAGGTAGAAAACGCATGAACGAGGACTCAGACACAGGTAGAAAACGCATGAACGAGGACTCAGACACAGGTAGAAAACGCATGAACGAGGACTCAGACACAGGTAGAAAACGCATGAACGAGGACTCAGACTCAGGTAGAAAACGCATGAACGAGGACTCAGACACAGGTAGAAAACGCATGAACGAGGACTCAGACTCAGGTAGAAAACGCATGAACGAGGACTCAGACACAGGTAGAAAACGCATGAACGAGGACTCAGACTCAGGTAGAAAACGCATGAACGAGGACTCAGACACAGGTAGAAAACGCATGAACGAGAACTCAGACTCAGGTAGAAAAACGCATGAACGAGGACCCAGACTCAGGTAGAAAAACGCCAGCCATCTGTTCTGCAGAGTCAATCATTCAACAACGGTGTGTGTTTATCTGTGTTGGTTGTGGATTTGATAATCAGTCACTTTGTTCCCAAAAAGTCGGTGATAAATGATGGACCGTTCTGTTGAACTAATTAGCTGGTCATGGAAGCATTTCCACTTCTCGCCTTGCACATTGACTCGCCGCTTTGCAGTGGAAACGAGCAGTATGAGGCTTGGGTTCAAATTCCATTCCTCTCTCTACCATGAACACAATCCAGCAAATAAAACAAATTTGCCATCTGTATGCACCAATCGGTGGGAATTGAGCGGCCGTGACACCATTTGTCAATCATAATTTAATTGCCGTAGAATATATACATGTATTTTGCCTTACGCATCATTGTTAAATGTAAAATGTATTAAAACAAGAGAAAGTGCTGAAACAGTTGCAATATCTTATATCGCTGCCGAATTTGTCGATAACGCCAGTAAAACTGGTGACATGATATAATATAACCGTTCTCTAAACCACAAATTTGTAACATAACAGTAACATGCCTTCATGAATGACAATGGCCCTCAAACTTGTAAAAAAGAGTAATTTAGAGCTGAGCCTCAATAAGGTTCTTCATCAAATGTTTATTAGAAAAATAAGCGAACACCAAACCCTGGTACAGGGCGACAGGAGTGGTCGCGGCAAACCCTATTCGACATTACCCAATAGCCAGTGTCAACACTGTTCGGTCGGCCGCTCGGCCGTGGTCGGCGATGAAGCGAGTCGCCGTGGCGCGCCGCTGAGACCATAAAGTAAACACTGCAGCAGCGAGGCGGCCAGGTGAGCCGGGACCGACCCGCTGCAAACGTCGATAGCAGCGCCGACCGCCGACGACAGGACGCGCGCGCCGCACGCTAATAAAAGTGCCACCTTACATTCCGACACGCAGGACTGGCGGAACAAATTCGCCAACTTTCACAGTCGGACAAGACCGGCATCAAGTTGGCTGAGCCCGGCGGCCGGCCTAGAACCGGCACGTCGCTAACTTCGCTCCAAACTGCGTCCGGCGCGGGTCCCGGGGGACGCGGGGGACGCGGGGGACGCGGGGCGTCGCGGCGCACCTCGCCCGGAGCCGCGCTCGCCCGGTAGGTCCGGGGACATTCTACTCGACGGAGAGAGGGCGGCGGGTCGGCGGCCGGCGATATCGGCTGTGTCGACGGCACCGCCGCGTCGGACCAGATCCCACCGACGCCGGTCTAGATCCCATCACTGAATGGTCCGTCCGGATGCTGTCGCAGATACGGGCGGGATGAGCAGCGGCGGGGATTCCCCCCCCCCCGCCGACGGAGCACCAGCTGTGAGCCGCCCGCCGGAGGGGAGAGAGAGAGAGAGAGAGAGAGAGAGAGAGAGAGAGAGAGGAACACAGATGGGCCGCGGCCCTGGTGCCCGGTAACGATCCCGGGTCATTACGCAGTTGGTCCGGCGTGCCGCTTGGTCGGGCGGCGGCGATCGAAAATCGACCTGACCCGGCCCGGCAGGGCGCCGAGATGAGAGGAGAGCAGCAGGGTACAGACACAGCACCGGAAGGCAGGCAGACTCCGCTTTGAGGCACACCACAGTACCATGGCACCAGCCCAAATCGCAAAAAACAAACTAAGGGAGACAAGATGAGGAGAGACCGGCGTAGGGGAAGTATCCCAGGACCAACTACCAACGAAATCTCCTACATAAATACTAACAGTACAAGAGGAACGTTGTACAAGCCAGTGCATATGACACCAAGGAGCATCAAAAGGCGCTAAGACAGGCGCCCGGTAATGTACCGGAGTTGACTCGGGAGCCGATCGGGGATCTGCCGGTACGTGGGCCGGCGGCGACCGCTGCCGCGCCGCCGGCGGACACGAGTGTCGTGTGACAAAGTTTCCCAATATGGCGCCGAGACGGGAGCGCCGCTCGTCCCGATGGCCGGCGGAGTTCAGACCGGGGTCGGATGGCGGCACTCGATCGGCCCAGGAAGGTCAGCAACTGTGTCCGTCGGCGGCGGTGGCGCTCTGCCTGTATGGTCGAGCCTGTATGGCGGCCACAGCAGTCGACACCTCATGATGCACACTGCGCAGAGAGCAGAGGCTGAGTGGCCCCGATAATCTGCATCACACGACAGACAGCTGACGTCACTAACTGCCGTCCACGGCGACGGCCAAGGACAAGGTGACCCAGACCTACCAAACACTCGTATTAGCTTGATGGTGTTCCAGTATTGCACCAGTCCATCTAGGTTGATCGGTCCGACTGTGCTACCCCCGTTCCGAGGCAGCCGGACGGTCGACGCTGCGCTGATTCGGGTCGATCTACTGAGAGTGTTTCACAAAAACGAACATCACATCACAAACACCATCAAATGACCTATATTACGCCAAATCGTTCGTCCATCCTCCCAAGAGCCATGTTAAGGCTTCAAAGCCTACACGGTATGTAGACATACACGTCGAACAGCCCAGTCTCGGCAAAGCAGCCCAGCGACTTCAAAAGGTCTCACCAAGCGTCACAGGGAATTTGTCATAATGAGACCGAATCAGACTGGCATAACGCCCAACTGGATAGCGATATGATAAACGCACGCTTCCCTGCACATGTTCGCCAAATGCTGCCGGCAGCATTGGCACCGCTTTCCGTTTCTGCAGGGTCACCGTTCTCTGGTCGGAATCATTAGAATGTTATCGCTGGGGACCCTGTTCTTCTGGACTGCTGTAGGTAAGGGAGGGAGGTAGGTAGGGAGGTAGGTAAAGGACTGCTCATTTCCAAGGACGAGGGTACTCTATCCACAAAGAAAACAGCTCACCGACGGCGACAGCGCTGGTGAAATTCGACTTAAGTCGTGTATAGCGCGGGCCACACTCACGATGCACTCGCTCGATTGTACGCTGTTTACAATCGAGCGAGTGCATCGTGAGTGCGGCCCGCGCTATACACGACTGTCATCCATACCAATGTCATGAGGGAAAGCGGACACTCCTGCCAGCTCAACCAACAACTTGCATACATCATTTTTAAATCGATAGAAACTCCTTGGGTGAAATAGGGACAGAAATAAAACACAAGCTGTCTCGTAGCAATTAGGGTAGCCTACAGACGCACAGCATAATACATGCAATGCTGGTTTTGTCAGGCACGTCAATTAGTTTGGTTTAGTTGCTTTGTAAATATAAGACAGGAAAGGTATGTTGCCAGGTCTCCACGTTTCCTTTGCCAGATAACGAGATCACTCCGTCAAACCGGATATTAATTTCATGTTGGCCTTCAGCCAGGCGGTTACATACACATTTCACACATCCTGTTGCTCCTGCCCTCGCTGCAGTTTGTCTCTGGACCGAAGCGATGAGTGGTCAGCAGCCCTGGCTATGAAAGCTGGCCATAAGCGGCAGAGCAGCGGGCACTGGTCACCAGTGGGGCGCCGCCCGCTCCGCTCCACCGAGCCCTGGGGCGGGCACGAGGAGACGCCACCAAGCCCTGCGTTCCACTGGCACGGCCCGGCAGAAGCCCCGTTCGACTGGCTCGTGCCGGCAGATTGTCCGGACGCGGCCGCCTCTGCCGCCGTGCCGTTTGTCAATGGAGACGTTACTGGCGGTATAGCGCCGCAAAGCCCATGGTCCGAGTTCGGCGGGCGAAATTGAAAGTTGCGTCGTCCGCGCTCTCAATAAAGCCGACGATCGGGGCTCCAGACAGATTATGGGGATAGGAGCAACTTTTGAAAATAACAGCTTCCCGTGTGGCAACAAAGACGATCCCGTTGTGATCCCACTGGTCGCGGCAGTTCTTTGATCCGATACGGCCGACGGCTTAGTTTACGATCGCAATCGGAGTCGACATGACAAACTTTCTGAAATTCATGAATCAGATACGAGTGGGACGAGGCACGATGTGGCCCACACATTGACGGGTCGGGCTGGGCATCCGGCGACTGGGCTATCTGGAAGCCCGACAGGACGGATCTGGCAGCCCGGAAGAACGGATCTGGCCGCCCGGAAGGACGTATCTGGCAGCAGGACGCCGCAGTCGTGATGCATGGTTTGTCGGTCTAGACGAGCCGGGCTCGGGCGGAGGATAGCAGCTAAGTAGGACCGGAGTAAGCCGCGCTCTAGCCAAGTTCAGCCAGGGTCAGACGGCTGAGCTGTGTCTAATGGGGAAAGAGTATGGCGGAACATGGTAAGCACCAGTGAAACACTGGGATAGAGCAAAGGGGTCCCGAGGTGCCACGTCGGTTATTTAGGCGGAACATGCGTCACGAACAATTAAACGCTGAGACTTGTTATCGTTAGTTGTGTTTGACGGGCCAACCCAGCGGGTGTCTGTGCCGAAAACTGGCCAATATGGGCAGACCGATATGGCCAATATGGCAGAGATATGGGCGGTTGGTGACAGACCATGGATGCTGCAAGACGTTAATGGCTCATTTGCGCCCGTATAGCGGACTAGATTGGCCGAGATCTCGATCGCTAGCCGTTAGCCTTCCAATAAAGCCTTCTCAAATGTACCATTCTCACTGAAATGAGTTGGAACACGACCGTTCGTTCACACCCATCCTGACGTGCCGCGGGAAGTGACCCAACGCTCCACCACTCACAGGGCAAACGCTGGAACGCCACAGACACAGAGGATGCCCAGTACTTGTCATATTATTCAGTTCTTGAGAGCCGATAAATCGCGCATGACTTGCTAACCGTAACATCGACTCGGTTTTAGGGCGATGAATATTGAAAGGTTCCTTGAGCCCAAACTTGACGCCCATCAAAGCGTGAACAATTTGAGCCGTCAAACTTTGACACAGTTCATGGATAAGGCTGATAAAGCTCGCTTGAGCAGCCGTGTGTAATGCAATAACCGGCCCCGAGAGTCCACTGTCTCACAGAGTTTACAGATCCTCCAACGATCAGCTGTCCAATTCAGACAGCACATTCCAAACACGCACGCACGCACGCACGCACACACACACACACACACACACACACACACACACACACACACACACACACACACACACACACACACACCCGCACACACACACACCCGCACACCCGCACACCCGCACACCCACACACCCACACACCCACACACCCACACACCCACACACCCACACACCCACACACCCACACACCCACACACACCCACACACACCCACACACACCCACACACCCACACACACCCACACACACCCACACACACCCACACACACCCACACACACCCACACACACCCACACACACCCACACACACCCACACACACCCACACACACCCACACACACCCACACACACCCACACACACCCACACACACCCACACACACCCACACACACCCACACACACCCACACACACCCACACACACCCACACACACCCACACACACCCACACACACACACACACACACACACACACACACACACACACACACACACACACACACACACACACACACACACACACACACACACACACACACACACACACACACACACACACACACACACACACACACACACACACACACACACACACACACACACACACACACACACACACACACACACACACACACACACACACACACACACACACACACACACACACACACACACACACACACACACACACACACACACACACACACACACACACACACACACACACACACACACACACACACACACACACACACACACACACACACACACACACACACACACACACACACACACACACACACACACACACACACACACACACACACACACACACACACACACACACACACACACACACACACACACACACACACACACACACACACACACACACACACACACACACACACACACACACACACACACACACACACACACACACACACACACACACACACACACACACACACACACACACACACACACACACACACACACACACACACACACACACACACACACACACACACACACACACACACACACACACACACACACACACACACACACACACACACACACACACACACACACACACACACACACACACACACACACACACACACACACACACACACACACACACACACACACACACACACACACACACACACACACACACACACACACACACACACACACACACACACACACACACACACACACACACACACACACACACACACACACACACACACACACACACACACACACACACACACACACACACACACACACACACACACACACACACACACACACACACACACACACACACACACACACACACACACACACACACACACACACACACACACACACACACACACACACACACACACACACACACACACACACACACACACACACACACACACACACACACACACACACACACACACACACACACACACACACACACACACACACACACACACACACACACACACACACACACACACACACACACACACACACACACACACACACACACACACACACACACACACACACACACACACACACACACACACACACACACACACACACACACACACACACACACACACACACACACACACACACACACACACACACACACACACACACACACACACACACACACACACACACACACACACACACACACACACACACACACACACACACACACACACACACACACACACACACACACACACACACACACACACTGAACTAAAACTAGGTGTTGCCGTCGGCGACATTGGCCCAGTACCAGCACAGAATGGAACAGTAGGTACAGTAGGTACAGCTGCAGACAATACCAGCAGAACTAACATATTCAAAGGAAAAAGCTTAGCTCCAGAAACGTTGGTGAAAGGTGCATTCGTAGCTCAATATCACAAATCATTATTTATTTTGGTGAAAATGTATATAAGCTATTATGCTTTAGAAATACAGCTCCCTCGTCCTGTTATTGCGCTAGTTCGTTCTTCACCGGCACACTGTTTGTTTTGATTGTTATTCCGCTAGTTCGTTCCTCACCGGCACACTGTTTGTTTTGATTGTTATTCCGCTAGTTCGTTCTTCACCGGCACACTGTTTGTTTTGATTGTTATTCCGCTAGTTCGTTCCTCACCGGCACACTGTTTGTTTTGATTGTTATTCCGCTAGTTGGTTCTTCACCGGCACACTGTTTGTTTTGATTGTTATTCCGCTAGTTCGTTCCTCACCGGCACACTGTTTGTTTTGATTGTTATTCCGCTAGTTGGTTCTTCACCGACACACTGTTTGTTTTGATTGTTATTCCGCTAGTTGGTTCTTCACCGGCACACTGTTTGTTTTTATTGTTATTCCGCTAGTTCGTTCTTCACCGGCACACTGTTTGTTTTGATTGTTATTCCGCTAGTTCGTTCTTCACCGGCACACTGTTTGTTTTTATTGTTATTCCGCTAGTTCGTTCTTCACCGGCACACTGTTTGTTTTGATTGTTATTCCGCTAGTTCGTTCCTCACCGGCACACTGTTTGTTTTGATTGTTATTCCGCTAGTTCGTTCCTCACCGGCACACTGTTTGTTTTGATTGTTATTCCGCTAGTTCGTTCCTCACCGGCACACTGTTTGTTTTGATTATTATTCCGCTAGTTGGTTCTTCACCGGCACACTGTTTGTTTTGATTGCATCGAATAAGTGAATAACACTTCACATAATTGAAGCGATACCAGGTGGCCGTAATATTGGTGGGCCCACGCACCTGCCCTGGTCACGCTCGGAGATACGGTAGCGCCGTGAACAGGCCGCCGTCGGGGCATCAGTCGGTGTATCACAACCGCCGTCGGGGCATCAGTCGGGGTATCACAGCCGCCGTCGGGGCATCAGTCGGTGTAGAACAGCCGCCGTCGGGGCATCAGTCGGGGTATCACAGCCGCCGTCGGGGCATCAGTCGGGGTATCACACGATCAATCAGCCAGAGCAGCCAGGCGCGGCAAATATGCAGCACCGTGTACCGTGACGACCACTGGGAGACAGGGCAGTTCGCACCAGTGGCCCCACATCAAACCACAACGGCAAACCGGCAAATGCCGGTCATGCGCGTACATTCAGTGAATACACAATACGGACCTTTGCATCGGCAGACCTTAGACTTGCAGTTCGCGCATGTTTGTGATATTTGTACGGGTCGCATTGCATGGTATTGCTTAAAGATAGCAGATTTGTTGAGCAGATCGAAAAACCGGTTGTGGTGAAAGAATTACCTCGCTACGCTAAGTAATTACGACACAGGACTAGTGGGCCCCTTTTAGAAGAAGTTGCATTTCCCCGAAACTTGTTTCGGCTCCTCACAACGGTTGTTTACGTTACAAGCAGCCTGCGTATATATGCCTAAAGTTCGTCGTTATTGTGTGCAATAGTTTACATATCCAAGCTACCATATGCATGACGTCATAATCGTCAGGAAGTTGTTTATGCCCATGAAGGAGAAAAGAGAAACGTGACCATTTTTCGACGGACATCCATCTATCGTCCAAACAAATGCCATATTCGTTTTTCAGCTCAAAATACCCCGTATAGCCTAATTTCAAGACAACTTTCAAGGTGACCTATTCCCTTTAAAGGGAAATAATGACCTTTTGATTTTGTTAGCAACAATTTCTTAGGCTACCGCTATGGTTTTAAAATTATTTTATTTAAATTTAAGAATTAAATCAAATTATTCCCAAATTCGAAGTTGTAAGTTTGGGAAAAATAAAAAACAAGTACCTTGTGTACTTCATGAAGGTCATTGACAAATTCGCCCTTCCCTACCATTGTTCACATCGATTGCGGCATTTTTGGAGGCTCTGTGACATTTCCGACCAAACTGAGCGCTGCTCGGACACACGCTAGTAGCGCTTTCGTTCTCCATGGCAACCAGGCGTCAGCCAATCAAAAGCCAGAAAGGGAATACGTTCTGGCTTTTCATTGGCTCACGCCTGGTTGCCATGGAGAACGAAAGCGCTACTAGCAACAACTCGCCACAATGGTTAAGTGCGCCGAGAAGCATGACAATGCTTTGCAAACAAATCGCCGACGCTAAATAGGTCGCCGTCGATGTGCATCGATGAGCTTCCGATTTAATTGCCAGTTTTGTGTTATTGTTTGTTAGTTTTTTGGGGAAAAATTATTATTTTTCATGATAATATAAAGCATAGTGTTATATACAGCCACAGACAAATTATACAATACTCCTAATGTTGAAAACAAATGAATTTATTTTCAAAAATTGAGGGTCGCAACCACTAACTATGCCGCCGTTGATGTGCATCGATGAGCTTCCGATTTTATTGCCACTTTTTCCAATCGCTGTTAGTTTTAGAAGATCGCCGGGCATATAATCACAACAAGCAGAACGCACAATATATTTTCCACTCCATTGCGTAAAAAAACAATACGGGAAAAGCCCGCAGTTTGATGAGGACCAAAAGTACTTGCAAGTACCGGTCGTTAAAAGTGTGGAACGCTTATCAACTTTAACTTGAAATATCTTTCGGTAGGAAAGTTCTCATGCAAAATGTGATGAATTTACAATATATTTTGGTCTCGTCTGGCGATTTCAAGTGCTAACTCCATTTTTGTGGAAAAGGTCATTATTTCCCTTTAAACTGTTCTTCAATCTGTTAATTTTAGCCCTCGCCAGACCATCCAAGCAGCCACAGCCGGATCGTGGCACCAGATACAGCCAACTTATCCGACTGACTCTACACAGCCGGATCGTGGCACCAGATACAGCCAACTTATCCGACTGACTCTACACAGCCGGATCGTGGCACCAGATACAGCCAACTTATCCGACTGACTCTACACAGCCGGATCGTGGCACCAGATACAGCCAACTTATCCGACTGACTCTACACAGCCGGATCGTGGCACCAGATACAGCCAACTTATCCGACTGACTCTACACAGCCGGATCGTGGCACCAGATACAGCCAACTTATCCGACTGACTCTACACAGCCGGATCGTGGCACCAGATACAGCCAACTTATCCGACTGACTCTACACAGCCGGATCGTGGCACCAGATACAGCCAACTTATCCGACTGACTCTACACAGCCGGATCGTGGCACCAGATACAGCCAACTTATCCGACTGACTCTACACAGCCGGATCGTGGCACCAGATACAGCCAACTTATCCGACTGACTCTACACAGCCGGATCGTGGCACCAGATACAGCCAACTTATCCGACTGACTCTACACAGCCGGATCGTGGCACCAGATGCAGCCAACTTATCCGACTGACTCTACACAGCCGGATCGTGGCACCAGATACAGCCAACTTATCCGACTGACTCTACACAGCCGGATCGTGGCACCAGATACAGCCAACTTATCCGACTGACTCTACACAGCCGGATCGTGGCACCAGATACAGCCAGCTTATCCGACTGACTCTACACAGCCGGATCGTGGCACCAGATACAGCCAACTTATCCGACTGACTCTACACAGCCGGATCGTGGCACCAGATACAGCCAACTTATCCGACTGACTCTACACAGCCGGATCGTGGCACCAGATACAGCCAACTTATCCGACTGACTCTACACAGCCGGATCGTGGCACCAGATACAGCCAACTTATCCGACTGACTCTACACAGCCGGATCGTGGCACCAGATACAGCCAACTTATCCGACTGACTCTACACAGCCGGATCGTGGCACCAGATACAGCCAACTTATCCGACTGACTCTACACAGCCGGATCGTGGCACCAGATACAGCCAACTTATCCGACGGACTCTACACAGTACACACGCTAGAGCCGCAGATTGAGTTTAAAAGAATGCCTGCATAAGCCAGTCACCTACAGCACGCCTGGTCAGCCGAGCAGTGGCGGATCCAGGGGGGGGGGGGGGTCACGGGGGTCATGACCCCCCCCCCCCCTTGGGCCGTGAAGGGGCACCACCGCATCGGGGCACCAGGGACACCACCAAAATAAAGCCCAAAAATCCGCGCCACTACGCGGCGCAAGCAGTTCAGTGTTCTTTGAACCAAGGGCACCACCGCGCCGGTGGAACAGGGGCACCACCGCGCCGGTGTAACAGGGGCACCACCGCGCCGGTGTACCAGGGGCACCATCGCGCCGGCGTACCAGTGCCACGATCGTGCCGGCGTACCAGGGCCACGACAGCGCCCTATAGGCCGGACTACGGGGTGGGCGGGAACCCCCCTCCCACTCAAAACAAAGTGTACCAGGGGCACTGCCGTGCCGGTAGGCGGTACTGTGGGGCGAGGGGAGGCAACGGCGCACCTTGAATCCAGGAGGGAAAACAATGGCCTGGTGCCGCCATGAAATCACAAGCATTGGTCGCTGGATTTTTATTTTTATTTCGCAAAATGATGCTAAATTAGAATGGCTAAATTATGCCAAAAAAAATCCCACTTCATGCCTCCCGCTCCTTGGGCTATGAAGGGGCACCAACGCGCCTTTATACCAGAGGCAACAACGTATCGGGAGTCGGGATCCGCTTCCATAGGCGGTGGAACAGGGGGAGGGCACCGGGCACCGTGCCCCCTTGAATCCAGGAAGATAGGGAGGCGGGGCAGCAATACCCTGGTGCCCCCCCCCCCATCAAATTGCTGAAACCCACCTATTTTATGCGAAATGGTGCAAAATTAATGATAAAAAACGCGCTGCTTCGCGGCGCATATTACATACGAGCGTCCTGATAAGCCCTCGCTGTCTCGATGTTTGTTTACTATCTGTTTTGTCGTGAATATGAACTCATAGGGCCTGCCTTTTTATAATGTGGGTCATGGCTAGAAATCCATGAAACGTATTTGAAACTGGTAAGCAACTGCACCCAAGCTGTTAGAATTTTGTGATAAAGTCGAAAAACATCACATTGCTGTGCCACTGCGGCGAAATTCCTTCTATCTTTCCGGTGGAAGAATCGCATTGAGTGGCTGCATTGGTGCCCTTGGGCTGATGCATATAGACTATATAACCTTTCGAATTTTGTAGGGCCTAGTTATCCAGATAACAAAATAAGGGAAAAAATCCGCGCCGCTACGCGGCGGCGCAAATCATTCAGTGTTATTTTCCAGTACAAAGGGGTCTAATATAGACTGTACACACTGGCGACCGCGGGGGGGGGGGGGGGGGGGGCATGGCCCCACCCCACATTTCGTTGTATTGACGTCACGCAACCAATCCACGCGAAGCGGGGCTATTCTAGGTCGCAGGTTATAAGACGTAAAACATTGGAATCGGGTCAGCAGACATACTAGCACACGCGCACGCACACACATACAGTCACGCACCGAGTAAAACAACTAACAATCGCCTACATGTTTAAATCACCCCTGTGTCTGCATTATGTGCTTACGCAGCTCGGTCTTAAACTGGGGTGGGCTGAGGTCACGAATAGTAGCGGGCAGGCTGTTGAAAGCCGTCACTATCGAGTACAAGAAGCGCCGCCTCCCCGCCTCTGTGCGGATCGCTGGCGTCTGCAGTTGGCCACACTGCCTGGTTTCGCGGTGGTGGACATCACGTCTGGATAAAAGATGACTATGAAGCGACTCGGGCTGAGATGTCACTAAAATGCGTTTCAACAGGGTCATAGAATGGTAAAGATACATGTTGCCCGCCGTCAGCCACTCGAGTTGTCTTAAAACGTCACTGATGTGATCAAACTTCCTACGGCCAGAGATCACACGTGCCCCGAAGTTGAGCAGCTTCTGCAGGCTGCAGTCTGACCGGCGTTACATGTACCGTACACACAAATGCAGTAACGGACTTTCGCCTTAAATGGGGGCAACATATCTTTTGACTCCACCATTTGCTCCAGACATATTTCCTCCTTTTGACCCTGCATCCTGGTTCCAATAGCAAAAATTATTTCTGCAGCCCGTTCAAAACTTCAAATAAAAAACAATAATAGTTAAATGGGTGTCCATTTTGCGTAAATACCATTGGAAGTTAAGTTTAAGGGCAGCTTTTGTGACAAATTTTCTTCAAGCAAAATCCGGCCTATTTTTATTTTATTTCAAGAACATTTTTGTCTCCACTAGACACGAAGCATATTGCTTTGAAATACTGATATCGCATGCATAAGATACTGCTCGTAAAAAACGGCTACCACCTCCCCCCCCCCCCCCCGGTCACGAACCTCGACTACCCTCTTGGTCTTCATCAGCCGTCTGGAGCCGCCCTTGACTGTACAAATTATATATTTTAGCACCATTCGCGGCACTTTAAATGATAGAAAGGGCACGACTGATATTGAAAATACCTATAGCCAACGTTTTGTCAATTGCAAAATGCTGAAATAGGGGCACCCTCAAAATATAGTGGACCAAATCCGTTTAGTTTTCAGATTTCGGTATAGGTAGGGGCACCACTGCAATTGATGACCCCCCCTCCCCCCGTTGAATATTTTATGGATCCGCCCCTGCAGCCGAGACGGTATCACTCAATGGGCGGCGACCCTGTGACCTGCCTGGGCTAGTCAGTCTGAGTCTGAGCTCCAGCTGCAGTTCAGTTTGGGCGGCGACCCTGTGACCTGCCGGGGCTAGTCAGTCCGAGTCTGAGCTCCAGCTGCGGTTCAGTTTGGGCGGCGACCCTGTGACCTGCCGGGGCTAGTCAGTCTGAGTCTGAGCTCCAGCTGCAGTTCAGTTCAGTTCAGTTCAGACTTCAGAGTTGTTCAGTTCCAGCTGGGAGGTGGCTGTAGAAGTGAAGTCAGTTCTGTCGGACCAGTGTCAGCGCGGTGCCAGTGTTAGCCGGCCGGACTTCAGCTCACAGCTTCTCCGGTCCAGCGGCGGCTCATCGGCGGGAGGGAGGCCCGACGCTGGGGCCCAGCCGGACCGACTGGCTATCGACAGATAACCCACATCGGCAGTATCGAGCCAGCAGAGAGCGGAGCGCCGCCGCCGCCTCCCCTTCTCTCGCCTCACGAACCCCTCACCGGCCCCCTCACTGACCCCTCAAAGGCTCCCTCACCGGCCCCCTCGCCGGCCCCTCACCAACCCCCCCCCCCCCCACCGGCCCCCTCACTGGCCACCGGCCACGCAGATACTACCTCGTGCATTGTGTATTCTGCAGTTGTTTCTAGTTATCCAAATAGCACTACAATCGAACTGGGCTTGTCTTTGGCGCGAGGCCGCGGCGGCATGCCAATGAGGCGTCGTGCGGAGCTGAGGCGAGCCTGAGGCGAGCTCCTGCCTGTCCGGCGGCCGCTGCCGGACAGCCCAGAAGAAAGCGCCACCGCCACTCCGGGTAGCAGAAACAAAATACCGAAATTCGACGCATGTTTGCATTTCCTTCAAAAGTGCCGTCTTAGTGTATTCCCAGCTTCTGAAAGAGCAGATTGGAAGGGTTTCGACGCGTCCTATGTTTTGTTGTGAAGTTGATGAGCAAGTTGTTACCATTATTTAGCTCATGTGCGCCCACCGCGCACAGGGCCAATAGAACCCAGGCATCGTAGACTCCGGATACACATATACGACAATCTGCAGGGCCGATATTGCGTTCAATCCCACCAAAAACGACTGAGCAGGCCTGTCTTATAGCTGAGACTAAGGAAATTCTGTCTAAAAAAAACGCGATTGAACACATCGATTAGAATGTTTTGACATATTACTATCCCAAAGATGCGTCAGCGTCCAGTGTCCTGTCCACCACAAACTTACAACAGGCAAATTCCCATTATATTGAATTATATATTGGCATCGGATCAGATGGTAGTTATGCTACGAGCGCCAGAGCAATATTGCATTCAGTGTATCCCCTGCCAGAAAACGCCACACTGGCAGAATGCCCGCTGATTCCAGCAATGAAGTGCAGTCGTATCTTTCCGTTCGAAACCGCAATCTACTAGGAGAGAGAAACCTTTACCACTAGAGCTACGCCTTTCCCTTCAAATGGAAGAAAGCCATGGCATGTCACAATCAATCATTCCAAATATCTACCATAAACCATTCGCTAATTTGCATATCAAAACGCCTCGTCTGCGAACAATTATGATTCGGCCATTTGCTTCCAGCCGTCCCGTCCCAGCCAGCCCGGCCCCTTTCCTTCCCCTCAGCAATAAATCTTGGTCGGGCTGGCATCGACTAAATCGCCCACGCAAACCAATCAGCGAGTCTAATAAACATTTGGGACCGCGATCCGCGCCGACGGCCAAAGGCCGCTTTCAAAGACGAACGAGCAGAACAAACTTCCAGTGTACACAAACAAAGATTCATGATCGAACAGGCAACCGTGGCGTCGTCAATTGCTAGAAGCATGGTCTCTCGGCCGGATTTGGTTAACGTGAGGGGTAAAGCGCACGTGGCTGTCTGGTGCTGCAGCTCCCCGATGTTACAGCTCCCCAGTGTTACAGCTCCCCGGTGTTACAGCTCCCCGGTGTTACAGCTCCCCAGTGTTACAGCTCCCCGGTGTTACAGCTCCCCAGTGTTACAGCTCCCCGGTGTTACAGCTCCCCGGTGTTACAGCTCCCTGGTGCTGCAGCTCCCCGATGTTACAGCTCCCCGGTGTTACAGCTCCCTGGTGTTACAGCTCCCCAGTGTTACAGTTCTCCAGTGTTACAGCTCCCCAGTGTTACAGCTCCCCAGTGTTACAGCTTCCCGGTGTTACAGCTCCCCGGTGTTACAGCTCCCCAGTGTTACAGCTCCCCGGTGTTACAGCTCCCCGGTGTTGCAGCTCCCCGGTGTTACAGCTCCCCGGTGTTACAGCTCCCCGGTGTTACAGCTCCCCGGTGTTACAGCTCCCCAGTGTTACAGCTCCCCGGTGTTACAGCTCCCCGGTGTTACAGCTCCCCGGTGTTACAGCTCCCCGGTGTTGCAGCTCCCCGGTGTTACAGCTCCCCGGTGTTACAGCTCCCCGGTGTTACAGCTCCCCGGTGTTACAGCTCCCCGGTGTTACAGCTCCCCGGTGTTACAGCTCCCCAGTGTTACAGCTCCCCGGTGTTACAGGTTCCCGGTGCTGCAGCTCCCCAGTGTTACAGCTCCCCGATGTTACAGCTCCCCAGTGTTACAGCTCCCCGATGTTACAGCTCCCCGGTGTTACAGCTCCCCAGTGTTACAGCTCCCCGGTGCTGCAGCTCCCCGGTGTTACAGCTCCCCGGTGCTGTAGCTCCCCGGTGTTACAGCTACCCGGTGTTACAGCTCCCCGGTGTTACAGCTCCCCGGTGTTACAGCTCCCCGGTGTTACAGCTCCCCGGTGCTGCAGCTCCCCGGTGTTACAGCTCCCCGGTGCTGTAGCTCCCCGGTGTTACAGCTACCCGGTGTTACAGCTCCCCGGTGTTACAGCTGCCCGATGCTGCAGCTCCCCGGTGTTGCAGCTCCCCAGTGTTACAGCTCTCCGGTGTTACAGCTCCCCGGTGTTACAGCTCCCCGGTGTTACAGCTCCCCAGTGTTGCAGCTCCCCAGTGTTACAGCTGCCCGATGCTGCAGCTCTCTGATGCTCGGGGACACGCCTCCATCCGTTCGAATATCGGTCGTGTTGGGCCACGGCACCCGCTCCACCCCCAATGGTGGCGACCAATAGGCGCTGCTATCGACCCCGCGTCCCAGAGGCCGGGCCCACAAAAAGCTCGCGGCGATTCTCCGACTGTGCGCCAGCAGCGATGATGAGACGCCGGGCCGAGACGCGGCCAAACATCGCCGACGAGCCGCTGTCCGCGCTGCTTCTGAACGGAGCCGCCGCGCTCCAATGTCACCCGAGCAGAGCCGAGCTGACCAGAACTGAGGCGAGACGGACCGATCGACGAACTGGGCCGACCGAACCGAGCTGAGCCGAAACGAGCTGAGACGAGCCGAGACGAGACGAGACGAGCCGAGACGAGACGAGACGAGACGAGACGAGTCGAGACGAGACGAGACGAGACGAGTCGAGACGAACCGAGACGAGACGAGACGAGACGAGACGAGACGAGACGAGACGAGACGAGACGAGCCTAGACGAGCCGAACCGAGTCGAGCCAAGACAAGCCGAGCCGAGACGAGTCGAGTCGAGCCGAGACGAGCCGAGACGAGCCGAGCCGAGCCGAGTCGAGCCGAGCCGAGCCGAGCCGAGACGAGCCGAGCCGAGCCGAGCCGAGACGAGCCGAGCCGAGCCGAGTCGAGCCGAGACGAACCGAGACGAACCGAGACGAACCGAGACGAACCGAGACGATTCGAGACGAGCCGAGACGATTCGAGACGAGCCTAGACGAGACGAGTCGAGCCGAGCCGAGAGACGGGCTGAGCTGATCCGAACTGAGGCGAGACGGGCGGAGACGAGCTGGGTCAAGCAGACGAATCGGGCAGAGCCGAGCCAGGTCAAGCAGAGCAGAACAGAGTCGAGTTGAGTAGAGAAGAGCCGAGACGAGACGAGACGAACTAAGCCGAGCCGAGACGAGCAGAGCCGAGCCGAGCAGAGCCAAGCAGAGACGAGCCGAGCCGAGCAGAGCAGAGCAGAGCAGAGCAGAGACGAGCCGAGCCTAGAAGAGCCGAGACGAAACGAGACGAAACGAGATGAGACGAGACGAGACGAGACGAAATGAGCAGAAATGAGCAGAAATGAGCAGAGACGAGCAGAGACGAGCAGAGACGAGCAGAGACGAGCAGAGACGAGCAGAGACGAGCAGACGAGACGAGACGAGACGAGACGAGACGAGACGAGACGAGACGAGCCGAGCCGAGCCGAGCCGAGCCGAGCCGAGCCGAGCAGAGCCGAGCAGAGCAGAACAGAGCAGAGCAGAGCAGAGCAGAGCAGAGCAGAGCAGAGCAGAGCAGAGCAGAGCAGAGCAGAGCAGAGCAGAGCAGAGCAGAGCAGAGCAGAGCAGAGCAGAGCAGAGCAGAGCAGAGCAGAGCAGAGCAGAGCAGAGCAGAGCAGAGCAGAGCAGAGCAGAGCAGAGCAGAGCAGAGCAGAGCAGAGCAGAGCAGAGCAGAGCAGAGCAGAGCAGAGCAGAGCAGAGCAGAGCAGAGCAGAGCAGAGCAGAGCAGAGCAGAGCAGAGCAGAGCAGAGCAGAGCAGAGCAGAGCAGAGCAGAGCAGAGCAGAGTAGAGCAGAGCAGAGCAGAGCAGAGCAGAGCAGAGCAGAGCAGAGCAGAGCAGAGCAGAGCAGAGCAGAGCAGAGCAGAGCAGAGCAGAGCAGAGCAGAGCAGAGCAGAGCAGAGCAGAGCAGAGCAGAGCAGAGCAGAGCAGAGCAGAGCAAAACAGGGCCGAGAAGGGTCAAGAGGCATGGGGGTTGAACCCAATGGAGCTGAACCAAGTTGTGTTGAGCCGAGCCGAGCCGGACCGATCGACCGGTCACTGAATTCACCCGAGATACTCGCAGACGGCATTAGGTTTCGATGGACGAACTGCACGTGCGGTGTCTCTCTCTCTCTCTGTGTCGGCAGTGGGGCGTGTCTGGCGGGCGGCAGAGACGCCTACCGCTAACGGTGCCCGGCGTTGCCTACAGCCGCCGCCTCCACCGCCAACCGCATACAGATGCCTACCGCCAGCAGACGCCTACTACTACTAGTCTCTGAGCATCGCTAACAGCCGCTGCCTACCGCCAACAGAAGCCTCTGCTAAGAGCCGCTGCCTACCGCCAACAGAAGCCTCTGCTAAGAGCCGCTGCCTACCGCCAACAGAAGCCTCTGCTAACAGCCGCTGCCTACCGCCAACAGAATCCTCTGCTAACAGCCGCTGCCTACCGCCAACAGAATCCTCTGCTAACAGCCGCTGCCTACCGCCAACAGAATCCTCTGCTAACAGCCGCTGCCTACCGCCAACAGAATCCTCTGCTAACAGCCGCTGCCTACCGCCAACAGAATCCTCTGCTAACAGCCGCTGCCTACCGCCAACAGAATCCTCTGCTAACAGCCGCTGCCTACCGCCAACAGAAGCCTCTGCTAACAGCCGCTGCCTACCGCCAACAGAATCCTCTGCTAACAGCCGCTGCCTACCGCCAACAGAAGCCTCTGCTAACAGGCGCTGCCTACCGCCAACAGAAGCCTCTGCTAACAGCCGCTGCCTACCCCCAACATAATCCTCTGCTAACAGCCGCTGCCTACCGCCAACAAAAGCCTCTGCTAACAGGCGCTGCCTACCGCCAACACAAGCCTCTGCTAACAGACGGTGCACACTGCTAGCAGCCGCCTCCTGCTAACAGTCCCTGGCCCCGTTAACAGCCGCCTCCTGCTAACAGTCCCTGGCCCCGCTAACAGCCGCCTCCTGCTAACAGTCCCTGACCCCGTTAACAGCCGCATCCTGCTAACAGTCCCTGGCTCCGTTAACAGCCGCCTCCTGCTAACAGTCCCTGGCTCCGTTAACAGCCGCCTCCTGCTAACAGTCCCTGGCCGTTAACAGCCGCCTCCTGCTAACAGTCCCTGACCCCGTTAACAGCCGCCTCCTGCTAACAGTCCCTGGCTCCGTTAACAGCCGCCTCCTGCTAACAGTCCCTGACCCCGTTAACAGCCGCCTCCTGCTAACAGTCCCTGGCCGTTAACAGCCGCCTCCTGCTAACAGTCCCTGGCCGTTAACAGCCGCCTCCTGCTAACAGTCCCTGACCCCGTTAACAGCCGCCTCCTGCTAACAGTCCCTGGCTCCGTTAACAGCCGCCTCCTGCTAACAGTCCCTGACCCCGTTAACAGCCGCCTCCTGCTAACAGTCCCTGGCCGTTAACAGCCGCCTCCTGCTAACAGTCCCTGGCCCCGTTAACAGCCGCCTCCTGCTAACAGTCCCTGGCTCCGTTAACAGCCGCCTCCTGCTAACAGTCCCTGGCTCCGTTAACAGCCGCCTCCTGCTAACAGTCCCTGGCCGTTAACAGCCGCCTCCTGCTAACAGTCCCTGACCCCGTTAACAGCCGCCTCCTGCTAACAGTCCCTGGCTCCGTTAACAGCCGCCTCCTGCTAACAGTCCCTGGCCGTTAACAGCCGCCTCCTGCTAACAGTCCCTGGCCCCGTTAACAGCCGCCTCCTGCTAACAGTCCCTGGCCCCGTTAACAGCCATCACGCCTGGGTTACGCCGGAGACCATGTTCCCGCTCTGTGCAGCAGTGTTCCGAGTCCATGTTCAACAGCGCTGTCAACCGGGAACACGACCGGCCGCCAGCCGACGTCAGTCAACGTCAGTCAACATCAGTCAACATCAGTCAACATCAGTCAACGTCAGTATACATCAGCCAACGTCAGCTAACGTCAGCCAACGTCATCCAACGTCAGTCAACGCCAATCGACGTCAGCCGCCTGGTGGCAGCAGTCTGCTAACAGCGGGACTGAATGAGCAGACGACTCGACCCGAGGTCGACCACCCGTCCGGTCGCCTCGGCGACAGGGACAGAGAGAGGGAGGGGGAGGGAGAGAGGATCGTGCGGCGGGCCTCTGTCCCGGAGACGACTCCAGCGGCGAGCGAGACATGGTGCGGGGCTCGATGTCTCGGCCGGAGTCCAGGCGGATCAGTCGTCCACAGCGCGAGTCGAGTGGCCGACCGCGGGGTCAACGGGTCCGGCTCGCAAATGGTCAGTCGCACACAGCGCGAGTCGAGTGGCCGACCGCGGGGTCAACGGGTCCGGCTCGCAAATGATCAGTCGTCCACAGCGCGAGTCGAGTGGCCGACCGCGGGGTCAACGGGTCCGGCTCGCAAATGGTCAGTCGCACACAGCGCGACTCGAGTGGCCGACCGCGGGGTCAACGGGTCCGGCTCGCAAATGGTCAGTCGCACACAGCGCGAGTCGAGTGGCCGACCGCGGGGTCAACGGGTCCGGCTCGCAAATGGTCAGTCGCTCACAGCGCGAGTCGAGTGGCCGACCGCGGGGTCAACGGGTCCGGCTCGCAAATGGTCAGTCGCACACAGCGCGAGTCGAGTGGCCGACCGCGGGGTCAACGGGTCCGGCTCGCAAATGGTCAGTCGTCCACAGCGCGAGTCGAGTGGCCGACCGCGGGGTCAACGGGTCCGGCTCGCAAATGGTCAGTCGCACACAGTGCGAGTCGAGTGGCCGACCGCGGGGTCAACGGGTCCGGCTCGCAAATGGGCAGTCGTCCACAGCGCGAGTCGAGTGGCCGACCGCGGGGTCAACGGGTCCGACTCGCAAATGGTCAGTCGCCCACAGCGCGAGTCGAGTGGCCGACCGCGGGGTCAACGGGTCCGACTCGCAAATGGAGTGCGTCTGTGCAGCGCGGTGGCGGCCATTGCTGTGCGCATCGACGGTTCAGCTACAGCGTCTAGAGATAGCAGGCGCCGCAACGTACTCCAGTCGGACCAGGCGCATCTATAGTCACTACAAAACTATGTCGTGCATGTGTTAGTATTTGTCATTTGGTAAGATCAGCACATTATAAAGTGATTATAGTAGCATCACGGGTGGTTACGGCAAAGAAAACAACTATCAGCGCAAGCACAGCCATAGGGTATGTCCGAAGCTGAGTCAAACTTCCCTTTACCCTTGATCGCCTTTCATTTCCAAATCGTGAAGAAGCATATGACAAACTCAAGCCCTGATGTGAGTAAATAGATTAGCAAAAATGCATACGTGATATAAGCAATGCACATAAATATTGAGTTGTACCTAGAGCCCTTCATGGGACACTTTTTCAGTCCCCATCCCGTTCCAGCCCATTCAGCCAGACACAAACCCGTTCCAATCCGAATTAATAATTGATAGGGCTCCCATTCCCACCTGTTTCAGCATATTTAACTTTTTGTGGTGCTAAAAAATTATATGGTCCGTCCCAAACCCGTTCCAACCCATTACATTTCCAAAAATGGCCCCATTCCCACCCATTTCCATCTCGTTCCATGGGTTCCATGGGGATTCCCATTCCATGAAGGGCTCTAGTGGTACCACAGCAACACTTATAACATGCTGGCTTCACTAGTGCGATGGTTATACAATAAATCAACAGAACTAATATCCTGTAATGGCCGCAGTGATGTGAATTTCCGCTCAGTGTCCGGTGGTCTCGGCCACCCCGACAGCTGCACTGACGCCGCTCCACTGCTCCTGGGAAGGCCGCTCCACTGCTCCTGGGAAGGCCGCTCCACTGCTCCTGGGAAGCCCGCCCCACTGTTCCTGGGAAGGCCGCTCCACTGCTCCTGGGAAGGCCGCCCCACTGCTCCTGGGAAGGCCGCTCCACTGCTCCTGGGAAGGCCGCTCCACTGCTCCTGGGAAGGCCGCTCCACTGCTCCTGGGAAGGCCGCTCCACTGCTCCTGGGAAGGCCGCTCCACTGCTCCTGGGAAGGCCGCTCCACTGCTCCTGGGAAGGCCGCTCAACTGCTCCTGGGAAGGCCGCCCCACTGCTCCTGGGAAGGCCGCTCCACTGCTCCTGGGAAGGCCGCTCCACTGCTCCTGGGAAGGCCGCTCCACTGCTCCTGGGAAGGCCGCTCCACTGCTCCTGGGAAGGCCGCTCCACTGCTCCTGGGAAGGCCGTTCCACTGCTCCTGGGAAGGCCGCTCCACTGCTCCTGGGAAGGCCGCTCCACTGCTCCTAGGAAGGCCGCCCCGCTGCTCCTGGGAAGGCCGCTCCACTGCTCCTGGGAAGGCCGCTCCACTGCTCCTGGGAAGGCCGCTCCACTGCTCCTGGGAAGGCCGCTCCACTGCTCCTGGGAAGGCCGCCCCGCCGCTCCTGGGAAGGCCGCTCCACTGCTCCTGGGAAGGTCGCCCCGCTGCTCCTGGGAAGGCCGCTCCACTGCTCCTGGGAAGGCCGCTCCACTGCTCCTGGGAAGGCCGCTCCACTGCTCCTGGGAAGGCCGCCCCGCCGCTCCTGGGAAGGCCGCTCCACTGCTCCTGGGAAGGCCGCTCCACTGCTCCTGGAAAGGCCGCTCCACTGCTCCTGGGAAGGCCGCTCCACTGCTCCTGGGAAGGCCGCTCCACTGCTCCTGGGAAGGCCGCTCCACTGCTCCTGGGAAGGCCGCCCCACTGCTCCTGGGAAGGCCGCTCCACTGCTCCTGGGAAGGCCGCTCCACTGCTCCTGGAAAGGCCGCTCCACTGCTCCTGGGAAGGCCGCTCCACTGCTCCTGGGAAGGCCGCTCCACTGCTCCTGGGAAGGCCGCTCCACTGCTCCTGGGAAGGCCGCTCCACTGCTCCTGGGAAGGCCGCTCCACTGCTCCTGGGAAGGCCGGTCCACTGCTCCTGGGAAGACCGCTCCACTGCTCCTGGGAAGGCCGCTCCACTGCTCCTGGGAAGGCCGCTCCACTGCTCCTGGGAAGGCCGCTCCACTGCTCCTGGGAAGGCCGCTCCACTGCTCCTGGGAAGGCCGCTCCACTGCTCCTGGGAAGGCCGCTCCACTGCTCCTGGGAAGGCCGCTCCACTGCTCCTGGGAAGGCCGCTCCACTGCTCCTGGGAAGGCCGCCCCATTGCTCCTGGGAAGGCCGCCCCGCAACCGGCTGGCTGCGACAGCGGGCGGCGGCGGGCGGCGGTGGGCGGCGGCGGGCGGCGGCGGCAGACCCGAGTCGCCGTCACCGACCGGCAGGAACCGACGCGCTGATACATGACCGTTGCCCGGATGCCAGCCGCGCCGCCTCCTATCCACTGATAATATGCAAATTACCGGGCGGCGGGGCACGCCATCGGCCCACACCGGGCTCATCCCGCGCCGGCCGGCCGGTGCGCCGCTCAGCGCTCCGTCGGCAAACTCTGCGTGTCATCGGGCGGTGACGCACGGCTGCTGGCTGGAGCAGCTCTAATGGCCGGCCGGCCCTCAGCAGGCGAAGGACGGATCGCCGCCGCCCCGCCGCCGCCCCGCACAGAGCAGCCTCCATCCATCGCCGGCCGGCCGCAGCCACACGCCGCGCCGCACAGAAAGCAACGCCGCCCCGACCGAGCGCCGGACACCAGCAGAGAGCGGACAGCGGCGGCGGCGGCGGGCGGCGGCGGGCGGCGGCGGCGGCGGGCGGCGGCGGCGGCGGCGGCGGCGGCGGCGGCGGCGGCGGCGGCGGCGGCGGCGGCGGCGGCGGCGGCGGCGGCGGCGGCGGCGGCGGCGGCGGCGGCGGCGGCGGCGGCGGGCGGAGAGAGAGAGAGAGAGAGAGAGAGAGAGAGAGAGAGAGAGAGAGAGAGAGAGAGAGAGAGAGAGAGAGAGAGATCGGTCGCACCCCCTGGCAGGTCGTCAGCGGGCTGGGTACCGCCCTCGCCACCAGTCGCTATCAGTGGCAGCAGTGGCAGCAGTGGCGAACTCGCGCGCGTTGGTCCGCCGCCGGACGCAGCTCCTAATAACAGCCGTGGTAACTGACTGGTCAATCATTACCGACCGCCGAGAGGTCATTCAATTACCTATCCAATTACTAGGTGATGGCCGCGAGATATGATAGCATCCGCAGGTCATTTTCCGGGGCCGGGTCAATGGCGGCCGGGGGCCATCAGGCCGACATCACGGGGAGACCCGCCGGAGACAAACGATACCCGGGATACAAACGGTGCCCGGGATACAAACGGTGTCACGGAGAGACGAACGGTGTCACGGGGAGACACACGATGTCACGGGGAGACAAACGGTGTCTCGGGGAGGCAAACGGTGTCACAGGGAGATAAACGGTGTCACGGGAAGATAAACGGTGTCACGAGGAGACAAATGGTGTCACGGGGAGACACACGATGTCACGGGGAGACAAACGGTGTCACGGGGAGATAAACGGTGTCACGGAGAGACAAACGGTGTCACGGGGAGACAAACGGTGTCACGGGGAGACAAACGGTGTCACGGGGAGACAAACGGTGTCACGGAGAGACAAACGATGTCATGGGGAGACACGCGGGATCGTGGGGAGACACGCGGGATCGTGGGGAGACAAGCAATGTCAAGGGGACCCAAATATTATCTCCAGAAGGCAAACCGAATCAGGGGGAGGAATTCGCATCGCAAGGGAGACAAACGGCATCCCGATGAGACTGACGGTGTCACGGGGAGACAGATGATATCACAGGGAAACACCGATTTCTGGGGAGACAAATAACGCCACAAGGAGCCGTCTGTGAGGGAACAGTCCAAGCTGCAGTCAGACGTGACGAAGGCGGCCTGAATACGGTCGGGCGCCGGATCAGTCCCATCCTCCGAGACCTGGCGTCAGTCACGAACGTCACGACCCAACTCGGCCCGGCAAAGATCACGTGGCCAAACTCCGAGACCAGTGATCCGTTTAGGTATGACAGCTGCCACAGCTGGGGCGTCAGTGGCCGCCTGTATCGGCCGCAGCCGCCAGCCACCCGCCGCCTGGTCAGGCCGCAGCCGCCAGCCACAGCCACCCGCCGCCTGGTCAGGCCGCAGCCACAGCCACCAGCCACCTTCCGCCTGGTCAGGCCGCAGCCGCCAGCCACCCGCCGCCTGGTCAGGCCGCAGCCACCAGCCACCCGCCGCCTGGTCAGGCCGCAGCCACCAGCCACAGCCACCAGCTACCAGCTACCAGCTACCAGCCACCAGCCACCAGCCACCAGCCACCAGCCACCAGCCACCAGCCACCAGCCACCAGCCACCAGCCACCAGCCACCAGCCACCAGCCGCCAGCCGCCAGCCACCAGCCACCAGCCACCAGCCACCAGCCACCAGCCACCAGCCGCCAGCCACAGCATCCGCCACAAGCCCCATCAAACAAACCAGCGACCCTGCAAGCCAGCTCAGGCACACACACGGGATTCATATGATTGGCCATATGACTTAGAGGGAATGTTTAACGCTAGAAAACTTCGAAAACGTTTATGTTGAATGCATAATTGGGAATTTTGCACATATTTAGCTGAGAAACAAGCGGTCCCCGCTTGCTTCGCTGCGCGAAGAGGCGACGCTGTTGGCGCCGGTTGCGCCGGTTCTGATGATCACGAAAAAACGTGTTGCAAATTAGGTAATGTGTGCTTGCGACGTTTAAAGACTGTATTGATATCAAAAACAGTAGAGTGGCTCGGGCCTCACGCTGCACATACCGCCGTCCGCCCCGCTCAGCTTCCGACTGCCGGCCGCCGGCTCCCGTATTGAGAAAACAGACACTGCTGCTGTAGCGCACGTGCGCTGCACGCCGGAGGCACCTGCGGTCCGCTGAACCACACCTCCCCCTGATCATGAGGATCACTCGCACCCTACACAACAATCTCGCCGCGGAGGCCGGCGGCGGCGCTGACTCCGACGAGGAGCCACGGCGGGGGAATCTGACACCGTGCTGTCGCACTGTGGCGCATCACACAAGTCCGACTGATCAGCAGTCGGATGGGGCACAGGAACAGACTCCATCACGTACAGCGGGTCGTCACTGTCATCGTCAGGTGCAGGACTCTGAGGTGGCTGCTCACTGTTCCTGCGTCGCAGGTCCCTAACGTGGCGCGGCATGCCGTCCACTTCCACGACCTGCGGGGAGACCACGGCCGTGACGGTACCCCGCCCAGACGGCTCCGTACACCGCGTCCCGCGGCGCCTCACCCACACCGCGTCACCGACTGCGTGCACGCCCAGCTCCGCCGCAGTGAGCTCCATCGCCCCGGCCTCGGCGCACTCCACCGTCCCAGATGGAGCGGCTGCCAGCCGCACACAGTCACGTGGCTCATAGCGATGCACTCCGCAGAACGGTGCGCTGCCGGCCCCTTCGCCATCGCGCGGCGTCACATTATATAAGTGCACTGCCTCGGCGATGGCACACCGTTTCCGAGCGGCGATAACTTTCACCGTTCGGTGACTCCGCTCGATCACTCCGTTTCCGCTCGGCGCATGCGCCGCCCGGAACCTCACCGTCACCCCCAGCGAGCGGTGAGGACGGCGAACGGTCGGCCGCGGAAGACCGGATCGTTGTCACATAGGAGCTCCACCGGGGCCCCCCGCTCATAAAATATTTCCTCAAGCCGCTGGACGATGCTCGAGCTATCCTGTCGACGCAGTGACCGCCACACAGCGAACCGCGACGGTCCACAGTCAATCACGCTGAGGTACGACTGACCCTCGTGGTGTGTAACGTCAATGGCTAGTCTCCACCATGTTTGTGGCACCGCTAGTGACCCGTGCCGCCACTTGACTGGGGCCGGGTCGATCGCTCGGCACACATCGCAATTCGCCACCACAGCACGCACTTGCGCTCGGGTCACATGACCGATACACCGGCGAGCAAAGTACAGCGTCCTTCGAACACCCGGGTGACCGGCTCGCTTGTGTACTTCGGCAATGCTCTCCGCACCGACGGCGGCTGCACTCACAGCTGGCGGCTCACAGACGGCGGCCGCACTCACAGTTGGCGGCACACCGATGGTGGCTGCACTCACAGCTGGCAGCTCACAGGCGGCGGCCGCGCTCACAGCCGGCGGCTTATCGCGAAGCCACTCCTTGGGCACGCGCGTCAGCGCGTCGGAGCGGTTCTCCGCCGATCGCACGAGCGCCACAGACAAGTTGAGCTGCAGCTCGCTGACCAGCTGACGGATGATCTCGACGCGACGCCGGATTAACAGCTCGCCGTGCGCCTTGGTACGGAGGCGCGCGCGACCACTGATCGCGTCATCAATCCAGCGGGACACCGTCACCGAGTCCGTGCGGAGGTCAATTGTCCGCGCACCCCAGGCGACGGCCAGGCTTACACCTCGGATGGCCGCATCCAGCTCGGCCATGTTGATATGCATGGCCTCATCGCGCCTGAGCCAGCACGCATCCTCGATGACGTCACCGCCTGACGTCTCCAGGACAACCCCCGTGGCCAGCGAGCTCGCGTCAGTCCAGACGACTACACCATCGCCCTCCACGCACCATACGCCTCGAGCTGGATCGTCACTGACTAGGCGACTCGCAACGCTGTCCATCTGCGCACGCAGCGCCGCCTCCTCGGTGACGTCATCCCAACCCTGCGTCAGCTCGTTCACGCGCCGCTTGATCCATGCCACCGCGGGCCGGAGCCATCCGCACACGGGCAAATGGGCCACCAGTCGCCCACACCACGCGAACACGGTTCGGCGAGTCACACGCGCTGGCGGCGCGTCCACAGCGTTGTCCCGCACCCACCG
>JAXIVJ010009548.1:12500-50578 GCA_036785665.1 Chirona hameri | reverse complement strand
GCAGTCACCCACATGAGTCATCACCGGTCTCAAACAGGGTAGATTGGATGGGGCTGTTCAGTAAAGAAGTCCGCTTGTCAATCGGACGTGTGGTTGCAGAGATATGAGCTTCTCAAAAGCGTCACCTCGGGCCGGGCCGGGCCGGGTCGGGCTGCTCATAATCAGATTTTCCCATATACCACGGAAGGACGATCGAGCGCTTCGCACTCGCTCGTAATAATAATAGTAATAATAATAATGAAAATAATAATAATAATAATAATAATGATAATAATAATAGTAATAATAATAATAATAATAATAATAATAATAATAATAATAATAATAATAATAATAATAATAATAATAATAATAATATTAATAATAATAATAATAATAATAATAACCAGTAAGGCGCCGTAGTTGGCGATGAACGAGCGAGCGCGAAGGAAATGTATGGGCAATTTCAACTTGATCGGGCAAGTAGTTTGAGATACAAAAAAGTGAGCGCACGTGCGCACGTTGCATAGGCACCCACCTTTGACTCATGGGCAAGTGGGGGCTGAGAGATCCCTAACCACACACCAAATTTCAACACAATCGGCCCAGCCGTTCCAGAGATATAGAATAGGGGTGTGCACGTGCGCATGTGCAAAGCCACCCCACCCCTGCTCGTGGAAAGGCGGCGGCTGAAAAGTCCCTAACCACACACCAAATTTGAACACAATCGGCTCAGTCGTTCCTGATATATAGAATAGGGGTGTGCACGTGAGCACGTGCAGAGCACCCCACCAGAGGTGCAGAGCACCTCGGCACCCACCCCTGACTTGTGTAAAATTGGCGGCTGAGGGGTCCCTAACCACACACCAAATTTGCGTACAATCGGCTCAGCCGTTGCAGAGTTTTTGCGAGAAAACACTTTTCAACACCCGTGACGCGGCACGCGCCACGCGCAGTGGTAGTCACCCACATGAGTCAACACTGGTCTCAAACAGGGTAGGTTGGATGGGGCTGCTCAGCAAAGAGGTCAGCTTATCAATCGGACGTGTGGTTGCAGATATATGAGCTTCTCAAAAGCGTCGCCACGGGTCGGGTCGGGTTGGGTCGGGCGGGCCGGGCCTCATAATCATATTTTTTCCCATATAACACGGAAGGACGAGCGAGGGCTTCGCGCTCGCTCGTAATAATAATAATAATAATAATAATAATAATAATAACAATAATAATAATAACCAGTAAGGCGCCGTAGTTGCGATGAACGAGCGAGCGCCAACGAAATGTATGGTCAATTTCAACTCCATCGGTCAAGTAATTTCTGAGATACAAAAAGGGTGAGCACGTGCGCACGTGCAGAGGCACCCCACCCATTACTTGTGGGAAAGTAGCGGCTGAGAGGTCCCTAACCACACACCAAATTGGAGCACAATCGCCTCAGCCGTTCCTAAGACATAGCATAGGGGTGAGCACGTGCGCGCGGGCAGAGGCACCCCACTCCTGACTTGTGGAAAGGCGGCGGCTGAGAGGTCCCTAACCACACACCAAAATAAAACACAATCGAATCAGCCGTTCCTGAGATATAGAATAGAAGTGTGCACGTGCGCACGTGCAGAGGCACCCCACCCCTGACTTGGGAGAAACTGGCGGCTGAGAGGTCCCTAACCACACACCAAATTTGAACGCAATCGGCACAGCCGTTCCTGAGATATAGAATAGGGGTGTGTACGTGCGCACGTGCGGAGCCACCCCACCCCTGACTTGTGGAAAATTGGCGGCTGAGGGGTCCCAAGCCACACACCAAACTTGCACACAATCAACTCAGCCGTTGCAGAGTTTTTGCGATAAAACACGTTTCAACACCCCTCACGCCGCACGCGCCACGCGCAGTGGTAGTCACCCACATGAGTCAACACCGGTCTCAAACAGGGTAGATTGGATGGGGCTGCTCAGCAAAGAAGTCCGCTTGTCAATCGGACGTGTGGTTGCAGAGATATGAGCTTTTGGTGTAGGTATTGGCGCAGTTTTCAGGTCATTCGGGGGCAGGCACGTAGCCAAGGGGGTGCGGCGGGTGCAGCTGCACCCCTCTGGAGGCCAAGAGGGCCCTTTTCGGCGGCAGAGGGCCCTCTTCGGCACGTTGCGCGCTCCGAAAAGGGCCGACGAGACCGCGCGAAGCGCAGTATCATGGGCTCTTTACCACGCGTTGGTCTTTAGAGAGTTTAGAGCACTTCAGATGCTCTTTAGGGTCACCAGGACCCTCTCTGAAAAACCAGAGGGGCCTTTGGACGTTCAAAAGAGCCCTGTGCATGTCAGAGGGGCCCCTGGCCAGACTGAAAGGGCCCCTGAGTGGCTCCCAGGGCCCCTGAACAAGTCGAATGGCCCGCCCTTAGCCAGCACAGATGGCACCTGGGCAGGTCGAGAGGCCCCTCCCTGAGCATGTCGGCAGGGCGACAAAACAGCCAGCAGAGTCCCTTGCCAGGTTATAATGGCCCCTGAGAAGATTGGAGTGCCCTTGGACAGACCCCAGAGAGCCCCTGATAAATCCAAAGGGCCCATGTGCAGGTCAGAGGGACCCTGACCAGACTGAAAGGGCCCCCTAGGTGGGTTAGTACGATCCCTGCACATGCCGAATGGGCTCCTGGTCAGCATGGAGGGCCCTCGGAGCATGTCGCAAGGTAACAAGGCAGCCAGCGCAGTCCGTTGCCAGGTCGGAAGGGCCCCTTAGAAGGCTGGAGGGCCCCTGGACAGACCAGAGGGGCCCTGGGAAGTTCAAAATGCCAATGTGCAGATCGGAGGGGCCCCTGACCAGACCGAAAGGGCCCCTGGGCAGGTAAGAAGGGCCCCGGAACATGCCAAATTGGCCCCTAGCCAGCACGGAGGTGCCCCAGGGCAGGTCGGAGGCCCCCTTGAGCATGTCGGCAGGGCGACAAAGCAGCCAGCGCAGTCCCACCAGAAGAGTCGCTGGGCAGATCGGAGGGGCTCCTGGGCAAGTCAGAGGGGCTCCTGGCTGGACCGAAACGGTCCCTGGGCCGGTCGGAAGGGCCCTTGAACATGCCGGATGAGTTCCTAGCCAGACTGGAGGGCCCCTGGGCAGGCCCTGAGAATGTCGGCAGGGTGCCAAAGCAGCCAGTTTAGTCCCTGGCCGGGTCGGAAGGACCTCTGAACAGGCCGAATGGGCCCCTTGACACACAAGAGGGGCTTATTGGAAGGTCAGAGGGGTCCCTGGTCAGACCGGAAGGGCACAAAGCACGTAGAGATCCCAGATGAAGATTAATTACTAAGAGGACATACTCCACAAGAAAATTATTAAAATCGGAGCTTTCTGGTATATTGTAACACCCTTCGTCAGCGATTAAGAGGCATTCGGTAACAGGTCATTGCTCGTCTTTAAGATGAGCAATGACATGTTACCGAATGCCTCTTAATCGCTAACGAAGGGGCTACAATATACCCGCAAGCTCCGATTTACATTTGTATTGTAGAGTGAGCCCTTTTTGTATTTAATATATATCACCCACTCCACATCATGTCTTTTTGCGGATCCCAGATGAGTCCCTGAACAGGTCAGAAGGGCGTTGAAAAGTTCAGAGGGGCCCTAGACGATCGGAAGGAACCCTGGGCCTTTCAACAGTAAGAATGCAGTTGTCCGGGGAATGAAACTCAAAAATTTTGCGCCGCTCCGCGGCGCAATTTAACTACAAATTCAATTATAAGCGGGTTAGAAGAAGAAAAAAACGGGCCGTTGTCTCGGCGCATTTATGTGCTATGTTGCTACTTTCCTATATAATTGGGCAAAGCAGTTCACGTTAACATTTTTTACGTACTTTTAAACGCACAATCACATTTTTAGAGGTCTGCACCATAAGCAATGTGCCGCAGTGGCGGATCCATGGGAGGGGGGGGGGGGGGGGGGGGCGTAGGGGCTGAAGCCCCCTGCCTTAGAAAACGGCGCCCTCGGGCACCGCTGCGCCATTCTTGCAAAGGATTTACCGTCGCCGAAGGCGCCGTAGCGTTCTCGGGAGGCCGCCAGGGCGCCTTTGTGTCTACCGATAGCATCGTAGCACTCGTGAAAGGCACCTTGGTACCCTTAGCACAGCTTGCCGCCCTCACAACGCATTATGCCGCCCTCAGAAGGTACATTTCCGCCCTCGGAAGGCATTATGACGCCCTCTGAAAACATCGTGTCGCCCTCGGAAAACATCGTGTCGCCCTCGAAAGACATTTTGCCTCCCTCGGAGTGCATTATGCCGCACTCGGAAGATGTCTTGTCGCCCTCTGAAGGCATCTTGCCACCCTCAGAACACATTATGCCGCCCTCAGAGCGCATTATGCCGCCCTCGGAAGACATTTTTCCGCCCTCGAAGTGCATTATGTCGACCTCGGAAGATGTCTTGTGGCCCTCGGCTGGCATCTTACCACCCTCAGAGCTCATTATGCCGCCCTCAGAGTGCAATATGCCGCCCTCGGAAGGCATCCTGCTGCCCTCAGAGCCCATTATGCTGCTCTTGGAAGGCATCATGCCGCCTTCGGAGACATATTACCGCCCTCGAAAGGCATCTTGCCGCCCTCAGAACGCATTATGCCGCCCTCGGAAAGCATCATGTCGCCCTCGGAAAACATTTGCCGCCCTCGGAAGACATTGTGCCGCCCTCAGACTCATCAGAGTGAATTACGCCGCCTTCGGAGTTCGGAAGACGTATTGCCACCCTCGGAAGGTATCTCTTGCTGCCCTCGGAAGGTATCATACCGCTCCTGAATGGCACCTTGCCGGCCCGAAAGCGATACGGTGTCCCGGCACACTCAGGATGACGGCACCCTGACGCCTTCAGCTTCCCGCCGACGGCGACCGGGCACCCGTGACATTCGAAACCAATAACACGCTTTTCCCCCCTCTCCCACTCCCGATAGCGCCCTGGATGGCGCCTACGAAGAGGCCTGGACCCCCATGAAATAACCGTTACACTTTTTGAATATGCCTGACGAGGCGTTGAAGGTGCCGACGTATTGCACCTTTCACACTCGGGGCGCCTAAAAATAGCTTGGATGAATGTCCAATGTCCATGATGTCCACAGCTCCACAGAAACGATTTCAGCGTCGGTTACCGATTTTTACGCGATTTGGTCCAAAGGAATAACGTCAAAACGAACCTCCTGCTTTAAAAAATCAGGTCCATTTTGACCTTACTGGTCTCCTTCAAGATCAAATTCAAGGTCAAATGACGGGGAACGCTGTAGCGCTCAAAGTTACCGTCCGATCACGACAAATTGGTCTCAAACGATTCCTTGGGCCCAGTGCCAAGATGACAAGAATGTTCAAAGTTGTGCCCCGTGACCTTCAAGGTCAAGCCCCATGACCTTTAATGTCAAATTCAGGGTCAAAGGACGGGATTTTTCCCGTCCTTTCCATTTCCAGAATTACAAGCATTCTTAGAGTTGTGCCCCGTGTCCTTCAAGTTAGCGCCCAAAATTGGGCGCTGCAGCGTTCCCCATCCTTTGACCTAGAAGGTCACGGGAACAAATTTACTCTAAGAATACTTGTCATCCTGGAAATGGGCACGGGGCATCGTTTGAGACCATTTGTGATGCAATCGGACGCAAACTTTGGGCGCTACGGCGTCTCCCGTCCTTTGACATTGAATTTGACCTTGAAGGAGACCTGTAAGGTCAAAATGGACCTGATTCTGGGAAACAGGTGGTTCGATTTTATCTTGAGGCCAAATGTCAAATTTTAAAATCGGTGACCGACGCTGAAAACGTTTTATAATCCCCTTGGATTGGCGCGACCCAATAAGAACAACTCAACTGTCGTACCACAAGATTTTGGTCCTTGTTTATCCACGTATGCAACTTAGTTTCTCAATGCTGCGACAATATATTTTGTATTTGCTTCTCCGGGCTACATGTAGCCCGGCGAATAAAACAATCATGTAAATCTTGTGAATCATGTGAACCTACGTATACGTAGATCCGCGGTCGGACCTTCCGATCATGCCACCAGACTTTCAAAAGGGTCCCGCGCCCCGCTGGGGTATTCAGCCGAACTGGGGGGGGGGGGGGCATATACTGCCACCTCGTTATCTTTCGAATCAATAGCCGCAGCGAGACGTGTAAGGGAGCAATCGAAAGCTATCAATGAGACGCACGTAAAACATACGTGAAATGTTCAAAATAAAGTCACATGTCAGGTCACGGTCAGGTGAAATGTCAACATCGAGGTATTTGGGCTGATTTGCTATATTTTCCATTTAAAGCCTTATATTGCGACTATTATGGCACAAAGTGCTCTCAGAGGCATAATACATCATCCGCATAAGGGAAATTGAGATTGTAATCAAAGATCAAGCCGTCAAGGACAGGTCAGAAAATATAACTATTGGCAAAAGGTCTACAAAAGTCATGCGACACATGTTCTATGGGTTATTTTACACGTATATTTGATAGTATCAACCAATTTTATACCCTGACCCCATATAATGGCCCTTAGGCGAAGTTCAGGTCAAGGTCAGGATGCATAAGGTCAAAATTTGAAATTGATTAATATAAATACAAAAGTCATGTTTCTAGACCAGTTTTGTCTAATAAATACAGTGGTGGCATTTATTTGCCCGTATCTGGTAATTATAAGCCATAAAATGCAATTTCAACAAATGACGTCATGAGATAATCATACTTGGATGCCCTCGAAGTGCATTATGTCGACCTCGGAAGATGTCTTGTGGCCCTCGGAAGGAATCTTACCGCCCTTAGAGCACATTATGCCGTCCTCAGAGTGCAATATGCCGCCCTTGGAAGGCATCTTGCCGCCCTCAGAGCGCATTATGCCGCCCTCGGAAAACATTATGTCGCCCTCGGAAAACATTTTGCCGCCCTCCGAAGACATTTTGCCGGCCTCCGAGTGCCTTATGCCGCCTTTGGAGTTCGCAAGATGTCTTACCACCCTCGGAAGGTATCATACCGCCCCCGAATGACACCTTGCCGGCCCGAAAGCGGTGTGGTGTCCCGGCGCACTCATAATGATTGCATCCTGACGCCTTCAGCTTCCCTCCGACGGCGACCTGACACCCGTGACCTTCGAAACCAATAATACGCTCTTGCCCCCCTCCCCCTCCCGATAGCGCCGTGGATTGCGCCTACGAAGAGACTTGGACCCCCATGAAATAACCGTGACACTTCTTTAAATATGCCTGGCGAGGTGTTGAAGGAAGGTGTATTGTACCTTTCACACTCAGGGCGCCTAAAAATAGCTTGGATGAATGTCCAATGTCCATGATGTCCACCGCTCCACAGAAACGTTTTCAGCGTCGGTTACCGATTTTTACTCGATTTGGTCCTAAGGACTTACGTCAAAACGAACCGCTGCTTTAACATATCAGGTCCATTTTGACCTTACTAGTCTCCTTCAAGATCAAATTCAAGGTCAAACGACGGGGAACGCTGTAGCGCTCAAAGTTACCGTCCGATCGCGACAAATTGGTCTCAAACGATTCCTTGTGTCCAGTTCCAAGATGACAAGAATGTTCAAAATTGTGCCCCGTGACCTTCAAGGTCAATCCCGTGACCTTTAATGTCAAATTCAGGGTCAAAGGACGGGATTTTCCCCGTCCTTTCCATTTCCAGAATGACAAGCATTCTTAGAGTTGTGTCCCGTGACCTTCAAGTTAGCCTCCAAAGTTGGGTGCTACAGCGTTCCTCGTCCTTTGACCTTGAAGGTCACGGGGAACAAATTTACTCTAAGAATACTTGTCATCCTGGAAATGGGCACGGGACATCGTTTGAGACCGTTTGTGTTGCAATCGGACGCAAACTTTGGGCGCTACGGCGTCTCCCGTCCTTTGACATTGAATTTGACCTTGAAGGAGACCTGTAAGGTCAAAATGGACCTGATTCTGGGAAACAGGAGGTTCGATTTGATCTTGAGAACAAATATCATAAAAATCGGTGACCGACGCTGAAAACGTTGTATAAACCCCTTGGATTGGTGCGACCCAATAAGAACAACTCAACTATCGTACCACAAGATTTTGGTCCTTGTTTATCCACGTATGCAACTTAGTTTCCCGAGGTTGCGACAATATATTTTGTATTTGCTTCTCCGGGTTACATGTAGTTAGCCCGGAGAATAACCAAATCATGTAAATCTTGTGAATCATGTGAACCTACGTATACGTAGATCCGCAGTCGGACCTTCTATCATGCCACCAGACTTTCAAAAGGGTCCCGCGCCCCGCTGGGGTATTCAGCCGAACTGGGGGGGGGGGGGGGGGGGGGGGGGCATATACTGCCACCTCGTTATCTTCCGAACCAATAATCGCAGCGAGACGCGCAAGCGAGCAATCGAAAGTGTTCAATGAGACGCACGTAAAACGTAAAACATACGTGAAATGTTCAAAATAAGGTCACATGTCAGGTCACGGTCAGGTGAAATGTCAAAATCGAGGTATTTGGGTTGATTTGCTATACTTACCATTTAAAGCCTTATATTGCGACTATTGTGGCACAAAGTGCTCTCAGAGGCATAATACATCTTCCGCATAAGGTAAATTGAGATTGTAAGCAAAGGTCAAGCCGTCAAGGGAAAGTCAGAAAATATAACTATTGGCAAAAGGTCTGCGACAGTCATGCGACGCATGTTCTATGGGTTATTTTACACGTATAATTTGATAGTAGTAGCCAATGTTACACCCTGACCCCATATAATGGCCCTTAGGCGAAGTTCAGGTCAAGGTTCAGGCTGCATAAGGTCAAAATTTGAAATTTAAGCTATTTCCCCCCCCCCCCCCCCCCTCCTCCATCGGATCTCAGTAACTACTGGACTGATTGTAATAATTAAAACGGCATTGGATAGCCCTTGGAAATTTATCGAGGGAAACACAATATTGTTGACCTCGGGGTCACTGATGACGTCACAGGTCATGTCAAGTACAAAATGTTTGACCGTGTTAAAAGGTCTCGATGGATGGAATTGTCTCGCAAAATTGCGATATTAAACGCATAAGCAGTCGATAAATCGGTGTGATTCGTGTGTATGACACTTCTAAGTACCATCCTAAGCTGTTTATGACCCTGGGTCAGGTCAAGGTCATCCGAGGTCACGAGGTCAAACTGCAGATTACGGTCATTAGGCGTTGTAACACATGTTTATGGGGTTGTTTTTCGTCTAGGACGCGAAAAATGAACTTAGAAAATTGTTCCTTCCATATAAATAGAAGTAAAAAGCAAAAACGGAAATGCCTTTTCTATGCATAGTAATGCTGTTGAAGGTGGTCGATTTTTGTCATTTAAAGGTCATAAGTCAGTCATTTTTGAAGATATTGACTTCAAATTTGGTACACATATTCACCGAATACGCCTTGATCACATATATTCCAGTTTTTGGATAACTCTGATTTTTTTGTTGAAAATATTGTAAAAACAAAACAAAATGTATTTGGATTTCTCAAAATTTTGAAGAAAACAAACAAAATCCAAGAGAGCGGTTTGATAGCCAGGTAGATGGTCAGTAATTTTATTTAAGACAATTTAATTTAGCTTAAACATTGCACCTTTGACAGCGTTTTCCGCAACCCATTATTTTTCAACAAAAACCGAAGAACATGACGTCACTCTGAAGTCATTCCCCGTTGACCTATCATAATATCATCTTTTTCCTTTGGCCAACATGTGTAGAATTGATGTGAGAGAAGGTACTGAAATATTGGTGACAATACTAGTGTTGGTTTAGGAGTTATTGCAAAATAACGGGAAAGGGGGGGGGGGGGCAAAGCATAGCCCCCCCCCCCCGTAAGTCGCGGGTTAAGGAAGAGGCATATTTGACCCGTTTAATTGACATATTGGATTGGAGTGTCGCTCGCCGCCCTGAGGACCTGTCTGGGATCGTATAATTTTTCACTGAGTCGGGCCTCCATATTAATTTTGATAAGTCTGTTACTGTTCCGTCATCGAAATTGCGTTATCTCGGTGTGGACTTAAACTTGGCGAGCTGTTCATTGAGCGTTAAACGTGAGACGGTGGAGTCCTTGCGTGACGCGATGTTGCAGTGCAACTCGAGCTGGTCATTGGTCTCTCGGCAGCGGCTGGCGGGGTTTGTAAACTTTGCACGGCCTTGTCTAAAGTTGCCACTCGAAGTTGTGTCGGCAGTGATGGACGGGGTCTCCGGTGCGTGTAGTGCAGTCGCCCCGTTTATTCGTGAAGGTGTCGTGTGGTCCTTTTCCGACATTTCCGAGTGGAATGATCTGCACAAACGCCATGTATTTGTCGATGCGACGCCGACTCAGATCGGCATTGTAGTGCCGAGCTGCGTGCCGGTGTCTGTGGCTCTGCCACGTGCGCTGCCTATTTATGTGGCAGAGTATCTGGCAGCCCTAACGGCGATTGTTAGTGTGGAGCGGGGGCTGTTTACGCTGTTTTGTGATAATGCCGGCGTTTATTATAATTTGCAAAAAGGGCGCTGTCCGCGCCCCTGGCTACCAGTCATGTGCCATGTTTTCAGTTCGAGCGCTTTTTCTGTTCGGTATATACCGTCGTGTGAGAATCCCGCAGATGCTCCCTCGCGCTCTCCCGCGCTGTAATCAGGGTCCGCACAGGAGCGTTTTTTTCCTGTCTCTGGGCCAATCAGCGGCCCGGGACATCGGATGATCGGCGCAGGAATTTGTGTTGCGTGCCTTTGTCGGGTCACTGTTGTGGTCAGTGTGGCAGTCGCGCCTCTGTTCCTGCCGCCAATACACGCTGTCGGCCGGCTCCACGGTCGACAACATCTTGTTGTGACGGCGCCCCTCCGGCTAGTGACGGTGCCCCTCCGATCAGTGACGGCGCCCCTCCGGCGAGTGACGGCGCCCATCCGGCCATGCCGGCGCCCTCTCCGGCCGTTGATGGCGCCCCTCCGGTCAGTAACCGCGCCCCTCCGGCGAGTGACGGCGCCCCTCCGGGCCGACCAGGGACGTCGTCCCTCCGGACAGTGACGGTGCCTCTCCCGCCAGTGACCGCGCCCCCTCCGGCGAGTGACGGCGTCCCTCCGGCTAGTGACTGTCCCTCTCTGGACCGTGACGGCACCCCCTCCGGTCAGTGACAGCGCCCCTCCGGCCAGTGACGGTGCCCCTCCAGATAGTGACGGCACCCCCTCCGGTCAGTGACGGCGCCCCTCCGGTTAGTGACGGCGCCCCCCTCCTGTCAGTGGCGGCGCCCCTCCGGCCAGTGACGGCGCCCCTCCGACTAGTGACGGCGCCCCTCCGACCAGTGACGGCGCCCCTCCGGCCAGTGAAGGCGCCCCTCCAGCCAGTGACGGCGCCCCTCCGGCCATTGACGGCGCCTGTCCGACCAGTGACGGCGCCCCTACGGCCAGTGACGGCGCCCCTCCGGCCAGTGACGGCACCCCTCCGGCTAGTGACGGCGCCCCTCCGACCAGTGACGGCGCCCGTCTGGCCAGTAAAGGTGCCTCTCCGGCCAGTGAAGGCGCCCCTCTAGCCAGTGACGGCGCCCCTCCGGCCAGTGACGGCGCCCCTCCGACCAGTGACGGCGCCCCTCCGACCAGTGAGGGCGCCCCTCCGACCAGTGACGGCGCCCATCCGGCCAGTGACAGCGCCCCTCCGGCTAGTGACGGCGCCCCTCCGGTCAGTGGCGGCGCCCCTCCGGCCAGTGACGGCACTCCTCCGGGCAGTGACGGCGCCCCTCCGTCTAGTGACGGCACCCCTCCGACCAGTGACGGCGCCCCTCCGGCCAGTGAAGGCGCCCCTCCGGCCAGTGACCACGCCCCTCCGGACAGTGACGACGCCTCTCCCGCCAGTCCGCGCCACCTCCGGCGAGTGACGGCTTCCCTCCGACTAGTGACTGCCCCTCTCCGGACCATGACGGCGCCCCTCCGGCCATTGGCGGCGCCCCCTCCGATCAGTTCCGGCGCCCCTCCGGCCAGTGACGGCGCCCCTCCAGATAGTGACGGCGCCCCTCCGGTCAGTGACGGCGACCCTCCGGCGAGTGACGGCGCCCCTCCGACTAGTGGCCGTCCCTCTCCGCCCGTGACGCGCCCCTGGCCAGTGACAGTGCCCCTCCGGCTAGTGACGGGGAGGGGGGCGCATCTCCTTCCGCACGGTGCGGGAGGAGAGACGCCCCCTGCAAAATTGTCGCCAATAATGATGGCGCCCCTATCGATCGGGTGACGCCCCCCAGGCCTCAAGGCAATGACCTGGTCCATTGTCACTCTCGGTCATCATCACCCCCGGTAATCTAGACAACTACTCCCCCAGAACCAAAGGCCGCCCCCATACTGAGGGTCCTGTCCAATCCAGCTAATCAAAAGTGGATGTTTTTAAAAGGGCCTCACAAAATAAAGTGGCCGAAATCCGTAGAATTTTTCATATCCAGGGGAATATATATTTTGGAAGGCCTATTTCCCAGGGGCCCACTATGACTGCCCCCCCCCTTGTGAAAGTCTGGCTGCGCCCCTGGTGACTGTAGATGATCGTAAACATGTGCTCCCGAAATAAATAGTTTTAGTTTGTTAAATAACTCAGAAGTGTCTTAAAGATATCCTGAGATCCTTCCTTGTTTGTGGTCAGTTTTGTGAAAGTTCAATCACAGGTGGTGTTACTGGTGTCGTTTGGCGCTTGTTTACATTATGCTTTGATTTGCTTGCGTTATTTCTGCCGTGTTTTGCCGCTCCGCGACATTATTGCATTTGTTTACATTCATACTTTTATTTTGCTACATGACGGTGTTTGAATTGCCACTCTCAGCGTTCTGCTAAATTAATAACACGTGCTGTTCTTTCTTTATTTACTTCTTTGCGGCTAAAGGTCGGACCACTGGCGGATCCAGGGGGGGGGGCATCATGGGAAAATGCCCCCCCCCCCCCAAGAATATGATAGGGGCATTCAATTCAACCCCCCCCCCGCCCGTTCCCAATTTATCGTAAAATCGTAAAAATTGTCTTTGCAGCAGTACAAATCCAGCTATCTACAGTAAAAAAAACGGACAATTTCGCGCCGCTTCGCGGCATGACACAACTTTCGCAATTGCTTATACAAATGTGAAAAATGGGAAAATGAATTCCATTAAGTGTCTGGCAAAGGTTCTCCTTGGCGGTAAATGCTGGCACTGGCGGATCCAAAGGGGGAGGGGGCATCCGGGGAAAATACCCCCTCCCCCCACCACAGAAATCTGGGAGGGGCATTCAGTACAAGCATGGATACGCGATTTACGCGATTTAGCGATTCATACGCGATTTAGCGACCACAGAGCGCCGCGGTACTAGCTGGCGTTATTAGTACGGGAAATGGCCTACCATGTGGACGTTCCTACATATATGGGCACAAAATACCAGGAATGATACAAAATACCAAGAGGACCGCCAGGCAGGACAGACTCCTGCGTCTCCCCAGACCGAGAACCGAGGCTGAGAAACGACGATTTGGCTATCATGCTCCAGCGTTGTACAACGCACTGCCTGCCGGTGTCGCCGAAATGACACAGCGATGCTTTGTTCGTGCTGTGAAGGCACATCTGACAACCGCTGGCGATACAGGACGTCGATGAATGTGTTTGTGTGTGTGTATGTATGTGTGTGTGGCATATGTCTCGTGTTTTGGACCTGCATGTTTCTATTCCTGTACCGTTTGACTCGGGGTGGTAATAGCCACGACTTATTGTGGATAACCCCACGATCGTAATGCAATACAATACATGATGTCCATCGGTGGAACCAACATGTCATAAGTGCTTGTGAGAGCTTCCCGAATGCATTTCAACTTAATTTGGTTCATCCCACAATCACCGGAAGGCGATACACCATGTGACGGGGCGGCCGTCTCAGCGTTGCGGCCTACCACGGGGCGGGCGCCATTAGTATGGGAACGCACGGGGGGGGGGGGGACATCTGGTCCCCCCCGTGCGTTCCCTGCGCTGAACGTGAAAAACAATGATCTGAGGAGAAAACTTCATGATGAAAACGGAAGTTATTTCTCGAGTGATTGAATTTGAACTTTGTATGTAGGTATCCCTTTCTTTCAATTATAGACACAACAGCGGACCTGATGCAATTCAACAAGCAGCCCCGGTGACACTTAACCCGCGCCCCGCTGGGGGGAGAAGGGGAGCAGAATCTCCCCCCCCCTCCCGAATTTGCTCAATAACTTGATAACTATGCTAGATATCAACGTCAAACGTTCAGTACCTTATGCTGAATCAATTCTGCGTCTTCACACAAAATGAAATTGATGTAGTATTTTGGGAGATAATGACGTTTTAATGACGTCATGTCATGGCATTTTGGGTGGAAAAACGATAAATGTTGGAACAATCGTAGACAATAGGGTTTAGAAGCAAATTGCAAATTAAAAACGGCAAAAGAAAGGAAATGACATTCTCTTCAAAATGGCTGTCTCGGATTTTGACATTTTGTTTTTGACCCCCCACCAAAAAAAAATCGGGGAAAAAAATCCACAAAATCTTATTTTAAGTGAATTTCTTCAGCTCGAATACCAAAATAAGGTGACCGTCCAAATCCGCGGAGAAAAAAAAATGGGGGGTACCTTTTTTCCACAAAAAGATCCCCACGGTGAGAAGCTGGATCCGCCAGTGGGCCCCCCTTGGCGTTTTTGGCGATGGCGCCCCCCCTCCCCTTGAGCGATGGCGCCCCTGATCGCCGAGTTGCCACCCCAGTCAAAATCCCTTAAAATACGCCCGGAGGGGGGTCCCCAAAAGGTATCGCATATTTTTATAAAAAAACAGGATTTTGCTTCCTTATGCGTTAATAGCTGATTCCAAGTAAACTACCCTTAGTAAAAGCTACGAAGATTTTATTTTACTCTCGCCCTGGTGTGTTTGGGGGGGGGGTCATTTTGACCCCATCTTCCCTGCGTTTAAAAAAAGCGGAAAAACGGCGGCGGGTATCACCACCAAATTTTGTACAACTATTTGGGCATCAATTACTCGTATTGTGTGAGAGTTTTGACCACATCTCATCTCAGGTCAGGTGATCAGGTCCCGATCCATCTCAGGTCAGGTGATCAGGTCCCGTCAAGCGACCTTACCAAACAAAATGTTTGTGGTCATGCCAGAGCCACAGTCTTTGTCCTAGAGATTTGAAACTTGCAGGATTTCATAAGGCATAAATACATACAATTCATTTATCTCGGATTTTTTTTTCGGGGACCTACGGTCAGGTCAATTTTGTGACCCATTATAAGTTAATGGGAAAATATACAAATGCTTCCTATTCAGAGAATATGCATTAGATCAGGCCAATTCTCTCAGAATCATGCTATTTTACCTCATTCTTGATGACCCAGGTGCAATTGTTGCTCAGTAACTTCTGCAAGGTGAGCTGAGGTCATCTGAGGTCACCAGCACTTGTGTGTCAATAACTGTTGACATACTACAAATAGAGACGTGCGAATGACACGCCGTGTTTGCATCGTCGAGTTGCGTCGCCACATATGCAACATGAACTGCCTGGGTCACCAAATGACCTTGACCTGAGGTCAAGTTTTGAAGTTTACCTAACCATATCACCATTAATATGTGTCGAAGCGCCTTGACGAGACAAACACGATGGTGTTATTATTGCTTTATGTTTAACCGATACAAATTTATTAACGAACAACTTTTTGGAAAAATGGCCTCGTAACCTTTAGTGACCTCTGGAGTCTAAACTATTGACCGCTAAAAGCTGAGACACCAATTTTCCGCGATTACATTTTTCAAGAGTTTTCAATTGCTTTTCCGTTTGTTCCTAGCTATCATAGTTTCCGAGATATTTGGGTGTGTTCGAAGCGAAGTCCTAAAACTGGAAAATCTGACCTTTGATGACCTTTGGTGACCTCAATATTGACCTGAACAAAAAATACCTGAGGTAATTTCGATTTCATGAAGTTGTCTACTAAGATCATTGTTTTTCACGTTCAGTGCAGGGAACGCGCGGGGGCATACTTGTATTGAATGCCCTTCTCAGATTCCTGTGGGGAGGGGGGCGTTTGCCCCTGATGGCCCCCTGGATCCACCATTGCCAGCAATTACTGCCAAGGAGAGCCTCTGCCAGACACTTAATGGCATTCATTTTCCCATTTTGCTAATTTGTATAAGCATTTAATGTGTTCGATGGTTATTTTTGCCATGATGAATGAGAATAAGTAAACAGGGATGATCAATAACATGGCAGTAATGTTTATTTTATATATCAAGGCAAGACAATAAGGAATTAGCTTTCACCGTTACGGCATCGTCAGATTTATTCAATCTGACGATGCCGTAACGGTGAAAGCCAATTTCTTATTGCCTCGCCTTCTATATATAAAATAAACATTACTGCCATGTTATTGAGCATCCCTGTTTACTTATATTGTATAAGCAATTGAGAAGGTTGTGTCATGCTGCGAAGCGCCGCTAAATTTTCCGGTTTTGGAGTGTGGATAGCTGGATTTTGACTGCTGCAAAGACATTTTTACGATTTCACTATAAATTGAGAACGTGCGGGGGGGGGGGGGCATACTTGTAGTGAATGCCCCCCAGATTCCTGCGGGAGGGGGCATTTGCTCCTGATGCTCCCCCTGGATCCGCCAGTGAATTGTGTGAAAGTTATTACCAAAGACCAAAAAGCATGGTGACCAGGACAGTGACCATGATTTTTCCACAACAAAATATAAATACAATATTTAGAGGAAAAAAAGTGAAATTTGCATACCATCGAATGCCAATGTATCTAAGTCGATTCTGGCAAGAAAAAAATCAGAATTTTAAATGGCAACATTATTTTTTATAAAAAAAAAACAGTAAGTCGCCGTAGTTGGCGATGAACGAGCGAGCGCGAAGGAAATGTATGGGAATTTCAACTCGATCGGGCGAGTAGTTTCTGAGATACAAAAAAGGGTGTGCACATGCGCACGTGCAGAGGCACCCACCTTTGACTTGTGAGAAAGTGGGAGCTGAGAGGTCCCTAACCACACACCAAATTTGAACACAATCGGCTCAGCCGTTCCAGAGATATAGAACAGGGGTGTGTACGTGCGCACGTGCAAAGCCACCCCACCCCTGACTTGTGGAAAGGCGGCGGCTGAGAGGTCCCTAACCACGCACCAAATTCGAACACAATCGGCTCAGTCGTTCTTGAGATACAAAATAGGGGTGTGCACGTGCGCACGTGCAGAGGCACCCACCTCTGACTTGTGGGAAACTGTCGGATGAGAGGTCCCCAACTACACACCAAATTTGAACACAATCAGCTTAGCCGTTCCTGAGATATAGAATAGGGGTGTGCATGTGCGCACGTGCAGAGGCACCCCATCCCTGAGTTGTGGGAAAGTCGCGGCTGAGGGGTCCCTAACCACACACGAAATGTTTACGTAATCTGCCCAGCCGTTGCGGAGTTATTGCGAGAAAATACTTTTCAACACCCCTCACGCGGCACGCGCCAACCGCAGTGGTGTCACCCACACGAGTCGGCACTGATCTCAAACAGGGTAGGTTAGATGGGGCTGCTCAGGAAAGAAGTCCGCTTGTCAATCGGACGTGCTGTTGCAGAGATATGAGCTTCTCAAAAGCGTCGCCACGGGTCGGGTCGGGTCGGGTCGGGCCGGGCCGGGCCGCTCATAATCAAATTTTTCCCATACACTACGGAAAGACGAGCGAGCGCTTCGCGCTCACTCGTAATCACGTGATCTGAGATCTAAGATCACATGTACAAATTCCAAAATTTTCGTAGTTTTGAAAAATGATTTTGATCACATGTATATATTGTTCCTGACGATTCTGATGATATATATATATATATTTATATGGCTCGCATGATTTAGATGGGAGATATTGCCCTCTGAAAATTAGAGTTTTACATGATAGCAAAGTTGCCCACGACTGTAACTCGAAAACCGTTTGACGGACGAAGCTGACAATTTCATAATGTGATTCTACTACCCAGATAACATGGGTGAAAATAAAATGATTCACTGCAAACAATAGAGCTGCTAGACGTAAAACATTTCAGTATATATTGTCTGAAAATTATTGCTTTTTAAATAGAAATAACCATTTTACTCAGATTCAAGATGTTCGGGATTTTCAAGTCGGGATTTTTCGGCTGGGGGGGGGGGGCAAAAACATACGTTTGCCTACCGATTTTTCGTTTGGGGGGGGGGCAATTGCCCATTTTGCCCAACCGTAGATCCGCCACTGGCCCGAAGGGTCCTATTTCGAGAAGAAAAAAAGAAGGAAAAAAACTGCAAATATGCCCCTCTAAAAATAAAGTGGGCCAAATCCGATGTTTTTTTAAGGGGGGTACCTTATGCCCCCTGATGAAAATTGCCCCCTCCTGGAGTGAATCCTGGGTACGCCACTGGCTACAACCCCGAAAGTATATAAAGTTCCACCCATGGCTCCGTTTCCATTTTAGATTAGGACACTATTGTTGGGAAAACCTGTTCGCTGGAAATTGTAGGACTGCTGAATCACAAGCATAAATATTTCCGAATCCAATCAGATGCAATGCCGGACTAAGGTTCGTACACCTCCGGGCTACGTTTTTTTTTTTTTCTTTTTTTCTTTTTTTCCCCGGACCGGCCTATCCTCCGGGCTACGCTGCCATCCGAGGACGCACAGACACCGGAAGACCCCATCCCCACAGCTCACGCGCACTCGACGGAACCACAGGCAAATTACCTGGGACGGCGAGGCGCCGCGTCGCCTAGGGCACTAAGGGCGACGGCTCCACTTCCGCGGGCCGGGCGGCGACCTTACGGCGGCCTTCGGCGAGAGCGAGAGTGGCGGCACAGACGTCAGTTGTACGGCAGCGGCGGATTCGGCAGGACGTGCCGACAGAGCTCCCGAAGAACTCCGAGCTCAGACTGACGGGATGACGTCGGCTCACATCACGGTACGTCCTATCGTGGAATAGTACATATACAGCTGAAATGCTGGCATGCTATGATGACATGTGTGGTCGTTACAACTACTGCGTTACATCTCTACACGTCCCATCTTCATGTGTCACGTCTTCATGTGTCACGTCTTCATGTGTCACGTCTTCATGTGTCACGTCTTCATGTGTCACGTCTTCATGTGTCACGTCTTCATGTGTCACGTCTTCATGTGTCACGTCTTCATGTGTCACGTCTTCATGTGCCACGTCTTCATGTGTCACATATTCATGTGTCACATATTCATGTGTCACATATTCATGTGCCACAGCCCACATTCATATAATGTGTGACATCTCCACATACCAATACGTCACATCTCCCTAGTCACATTTCCGTTCGTCACATCCCCTTGCGTTACAGCTCCATGCTGATTCCTTCTCCGCACGTCACGCCATCATAGCATCATCACTGCATTTTACACCCGCATGGTTGTCGTATTTCCGCCGCTTTCGTCGTAGGACGGATCCGTGCGCCACAGTATGGTGCGTGCGTCATATACAGCTGGCATTGCACCAAATTGCTGAGCCAGCTGGCTTCAGGCCCTCATGTGTGCGGCTTGTGGAGGTGGCACAGCTTTGTATAATTGATAGCTCGTCATGATTTCACATACAATCACAGGTATATGCGGGTATACTGGTACACTCAGTGCCTATGCAGATATTTGGCAGTTGTCACTATTCAGTATTCCCACGGACTCAGTGCGCACAAATCGCAAAACACCAGATACCTTTGTATCCTCCCGACTGCCGGTCCTATATCCTCTGTCACGCCCACGTTAACCCGGGTCTGGTGGTCGCTGGCCACCGGGCATGGGGTGGTCCCAGAGCCGCCCCCCGGGAGTGCGGTAGCCGCCTTCATCATGGCTCGGGCCCTCTTCGCGCAGCTTCGCCCTGCGGGGAAGGGCTCTATGAGTCCATGGACGGTTGCCCGGTCGGCGTTCCATTTAGACCCACTCTACCCCATCTCCTTCATCCCACGGCTGCGCAATGGTCCGAGCGGACCGAAGCGGCCTTATCCTAACCAAACCAAAAGCAAAGCACTTTAAAGGCGGTCTCAAAGCTGTTTACCGGTCAGATAGACGGTGCCTTTGCTGATTCATTGCTCTAAAAGTCATAATTAGAGCTGACTTACTGTCCAGATACCATCGAATTATCATAAGCGTCAACAATTGCACTGGTAGACGAAAAGCACCATAACTATTGTGCGCCATACAGCAGAATACAATGCATTATTGTCGTTCGTGACATACCTCCGTCACATCACTCCGGAGGGTTGCGCCTCTCCGATTCTTCGCTCCACCACCCTGAATCAGAGAGGCGGAGAGGTCAGATATGAGGTCGCCGGGGTCACAGAGGTCGACGCCAGGCCAGGTCAGGTCACGGCGGCCGGTCGGCGGGTCATCTGTTGCAGCGACCCTAGCAGTGGACAGGGGAGTCGAGAGCGGGGGATGGTGGACGATTGTGTATTTCAGCATTGGGCTTATGGGCGTCACATGGAAAAAATCGACTATAGAATCCTGCTGTCCCTCGCCAACTGTATTGGTAGGTGACAACGCCATTGCCGGTGCACCCATACAATGGTAACAGTGTACCCTCCGTCGTATAATAGCGTGTGCGCTCCGTACATGGGCACATCTCTGAAGCGCGTCACCGGGCTGGGACGGCTCCCGTCACCGGGCTGTTGGCGCCTGACCAGCTGGGAGTGTCGGCAGTCGGTGTGGCCTCAGGGGTCACGACAGGCGGCACCTCCCTCGCCGCCGGCGCCTCCGCTCCCACCAGCGCGCGGCCGGCTCTGGGGTGACGTCACCTGACGCGTGAAGGTGCGTGGCTGCTCCCACACACCTCGTCTGCGGTCACCACCGCATCGTTTTAACACCGAAGTGGAGGTTTACCGAACCAACCGCACGGCAAACCGACACCGACACCGACACCTCCGCCACCACACGGCCGCCGCACCGCCGCCGCTGGCACCAAAGTGACCTCCGCCACCACCACCACCGCCGCCGCCGCCGCCGCCGCCACCGCCGCAGCCTCGCGGGGTCGGGTCAGGTTGGGTCAGCGAAGTCACCGTTTCGGCTGAGCTCAGGGTCAGCTATATGGTCGGAGTTTGGCGCGCTGCAATATCGTCTTTGCGTTACACTACCGACAGGTCGCGGCTACTAACCAGGCTCGGGAAACGGCGGAGCGTTCGATGTCTGGCCGTTTCCTGATGTTGGCATGGTACGACGCTGAATACTGTATAGTGTTCGACCCTTAAAAACGTTACCCTGACATTTATTAACTGGCCGCAAGTCCAGCAAAACTCACGGCAATGCATTGCCGTTTACATACATGACAAATACAACACGTTTTTACATTTTTCTCTTTTTTTCGCGCAATGGTTTGCCACCCACTCAATATTCGCTTCGGTGAGCAGCATACTGCCCTGCGCCTTGATAACGATGATAACGATGGTAACAATGGGGGCAATGGAGCCACCTGCTACTTGTCGATACGGGCTCGGACGTGACAGTTCTATCGACAGTTTCTCGGTCAGGGGCCCTGCTCGATCTGTCAGCACATTACCAATATAAGTCGAGGTCAGTGAAGTCATACTGAGTCAGACGATGATAACTATAAACCGATATCAGTCAGCTTTTACACTTGTTGGCATATATAAAAGATGGCTATCGCTTTTCAAAATGGTGTTTCTTACTTAGCATACAGCTTCTTCTTGTATTGTAAAGTTATTGTGCAAGACGCCTGTCTCATTACTGTATGTATGTACATGTTTATTCTCAATAAAATATTTTGCACGTGTTAAAGCAATACGATCAAGTCGGGAAGGCACCATTGTGTAGGTCCATTTTCATTCGTGTACGTCCTACTCCTACTGACGGCCTGACGAGTGATACCGACCCCCGGCGTCTCCAACCCGCTCGAAATGGCGAACCTCTAGAGGACGCTGGTCGGGCATTACACCAGTTTAAGTCTGTATACGGACTATAGGAGCGACCCACGTCATATTTGTTTATAAAACTGGCATCCCTGCTCCGAAGGGAGCGTCTAGGCCACACACAGTGCGTGACGAAGGCGAAGCACCCGGCTGTGGAGGCTGCTGACAAGTTGAACTAGTTCACAGCGCTCCGTGCGTCCAACTTGGTCCGGCTGTAGTGGTCCAGGGTATAATTACCCTGCCACTGTGTCTGTGTGCGGCCCTGGCAGGGTCGGCCGGCAGGTGCCGCCGTCAGAGTCACGGGGCGGTGCCGTCGTGCCGGCGTCGTCATGTTCGGCCCGGGTCTGACGACGCGGAACGTAGTTAGCGCGCGCACCGGAGGATGGTGGCCATTGACGCCAGGCGACGGGGGCCTTGTTCTGGTCACCCTGCTGGGCCGGCGCGCCTTCTGACACTCTCCTTCACACCAAAACAGGCACCCTGCCCGATCGCTTCTTGACAGTCAAAAGACAAGTATGTAATATGTATGTATGTATGCATAATACTTACGAGTTACAACAGCATTGATTAGGTTGTTTCTGGTTCAATCCATTGATATTCTGTCATGGACAACTTGAACCTGAACAATGAATTAGGCAATGCAAAATGCACAGACCACTTTTTAGCTTACTTACAAACTAGAAGGCAAGCGAACAGGGTCGTGGGAACCGTGGGGGCAGTGGGGTCAACTCCCCCCCCCCCCCAATTTTTTACACGATCACTCGACTCTGTATAATAACAAGGGCATTGTCACCGGAGTCCAACGACGGCGCGCAGCGCCGCGAAATTTGGCACAGCTGTTTGGGCATAAATGACCCACACGGTGTGAAATTTGTTACCTCGGGTCATCTCAGGTCAGGTCACCAGGTCAAGTTAAGTGGCCCCAACTCCAAAATGTATGCGGTCGTGCCACAGCCAAAGTGATTGACCAAACGGTTTGAAACCCACAGGATGTCATCAGGTGATAAGTATCTACAATTCGTTTATATCTATTTTGTGTATATCGGTGACCTAAGGTTAGGTCGATTTCGTGACCTCCCCATTATAAGTCAATGGGGGAAAATTAAAACACGTATACATCTATACGAAATGGCTACATTTTACCAATTTTCACCAGATCCACCACTCTTGTGCCAAATGCAAAGCCCTATGTAACATTTCTGTTCTTTGACCTATACGAGGTCAACTCGGGTGACCCCACAGGTCACGTATGGTTTTTCTTCAATAACTATTTACCAAATCAAGGTAGAGCAATGGGGTTTTCACCATTGTATTCGGCTTGTCAAAACGAATCACTTGATGTAAGAGTTGATCTTGACGTCAGGTCAGGCTAATTTTTGTATATGGCATAACTAGGACACCCAATATATCATTCGATGTGTCTCGACGAGAAAAACACAATGGTGAAATATGTTTTACTCGATCGTGCGTCTGTCAAAAGTTATTTTATAAAAAAACAATTCAGCAATTATTAGAATGTTTCCAATTAAATGGATTCTGCTGACCTAACTATTGACCTTAGGTCAATTCTGATGAAACCTTAGCGACAGCAGAAAAATATATTATATTTTGAACGTTTTTTTTCGCGCGTCGTTTCGCGCTCTTTTAGTTATCGAGATACAGCCGGTTTTATCAAGGACACTCATACATATAGCCGGAATTTGACCTTTGGTGATCTCTGGTAACCTCAATATTGACCTGACCTAAAAACGACCGCAGTACTTTCGATAGAGCTTGTCTCGCGCTATCTATCTACCATCGTTTTCCGCTTGTCGCTGTGTTGCGTGGTTTTTTAGCTCTTAGAAGGGGGAATCCCCCCCCCCCGGCGGCAGTTCGTGGTTGGCGCGAACCCCCGGCAGTGCGCATGTTAATGGACCTTAATTCGGTAACAGTTAACTAAGAAACAAAATAACTAACTAAATAACTAACTTATATAAAAGTAGGTAAACATTCTTCTCTGAAAATGCGTGTGCTCTACATGCATTGGTTTGCCAGCTTATTTGGTTGAGTACGACCGTATAACGATAAATTCATAAAAATGTACCTGAAACATTGACCATAACACCGTAAAACACGGCATAGCATAACTCGGTTGAAGCCAAGTATGGTATGTACCTACTCGCACCAAATGTATGCTAAATGCATGATTTTGCCATGGTCAACTTGGTGCGAGCCCGGCACATCACCTCACCAGCTACCTCAGGTTTGGGAGTAGTCAAGCCCGCCGGTTCTGGATTCAGGCACGGTGCAAGGCGCAAGCTCCAGTACCGCTTCTCCGGCTTTGTGTGACCAGTGTCGATCCTTCTTCATGTTACCAAGCTTTTCTCTAGTTTTGTGTTGCTTGTTAGGCGACCCATTTCCTTATGACATTGATACCCATGTCCTTAAATATATGGCATTATTGGCAATAAGCAGCATTGGGTATGGAAACGAGCAGCACACGTTGCTTCTCTTCAGTCTTAATTTGTGTCGTAGTATTGCCAAAAAGTTCGCCCCCCCCCCCAACTTAAAAGTAGTTTGCACGCCCCTGCAAGCGAAAGGGCGCTGCGTTGCCGCGTTGCTGAGGCGGCTGTGATTTCCTTCCTGAAGCTGGGCTGCTCTGGACACACAGTTGGCAGCCTCTCCTGTATCCAGACCGTGTGCCGTCACGTCCGTAAACCTGTATCTAGCCAGATCTATGGGACGCCCACACTCCGGCACCCCACTGCAGGCCGGTGGCGACCACGCGATGAACGTGCCGGTGGCCATCGGTCTATAATACGGCGTGGGTCGCCCACACTCCGGCACCCCTCTGCAGGCCAGTGGCGACCACGTGATGAACGTGCCGGTGGCCATCGGTCTATAATACGGCGTGGGTCGCCCACACTCCGGCACCCCTCTGCAGGCCAGTGGCGACCACGTGATGAACGTGCCGGTGACCATCGGTCTATAATACGGCGTGGGTCGCCCACACTCCGGCACCCCTCTGCAGGCCAGTGGCGACCACGTGATGAACGTGCCGGTGACCATCGGTCTATAATACGGCGTGGGTCGCCCACACTCCGGCACCCCTCTGCAGGCCAGTGGCGACCACGCGATGAACGTGCCGGTGACCATCGGTCTATAATACGGCGGTAATTGCCGGCCGGTTTAGTGGTGACAGCTCCGTGGTGTAGGGGTGTTAGCATAACGCTTATCATGGCGACTCGTGATAGGGACCGCGTGGGAATGCCTACTGGCTTTCGTAGTGTCAGCCAGGTGTGTCCCCAGACCCTATGTGAAGGGTTTGTCACCGGTGAAACGATGTTTTGTCTCCGAATTATAGAACTCTGACCGGAGGAAAGCAAACTCGAGGCTTTGTCGTCTGGTGCGTCGTCGCAGGGCGGACTGTGATGGCCCTATTATCGGGCTCAGACGGCGTGCCCGGCTCCCAGCCACAACAAAGACGGAGCACACACACACACACACACACACACATCGCCCCGCATCGCCCTGGGAGGCGATGGCCCGTGAGGCGGCGTGTCCAGCTCCCAGCCACAACAAAGACGGAGCACTGGGCGGCGATGACCCGTGAGAGAAACACACGGTCAGCCGGGAAACCACGGCGCAGGAATGGAAGGACACGGACAGAAAGCGAAACATAAGCATTCAATAGAAGGAAGTCAACCGAAGAAGTTAAAATATTCGGAAGTCATACGTGATTGAAGTCCACAAGAATGAAACAGAGCGGAAACTGTAAGGATAAAAAACAGGATAAATTAAATCGTAAGGATAAATCGAAACGAATCAAAATCAACACTCAGCTAGGAGTCTTCTTCAGCGTTCCGACGCCAGCCGAAGACCCCTATGGAGCTGACGACGAGCGAGCTGATACAGCTGATGAAGTTGACGAAGAACAGGCTGACTGACTAAGCTCAGTAGGCTATTCATCGACGGCTGCGTCGTCAGCCGGGTGGTGTTTGGTCGTGGCTGAACTGGTGGACGACTCGCGTGACCGTTGGGTGTGTCTGGCAGACAGTCTACCGCTTCTTGTGGCTACTGTGAGGTCCCGGCACTGGGGAAAAGTCGGCCGCGTCTGACCCTGAAGTCGGTCTGGCACATCATTCACTGTACCTTATTATCTGCGAGGCCGTTACTGTCGATGAAAAAATAGTCTCCTTATCTGCGATGGCAATCTCGGATATGAAGTCCGGCAATTGCGCAGTGGTGCGAGGCTCAGTGATTGTTTCCGTGATATATATGTATATATATATATATATATATATATATATATATATATATATATATATATATATATATATATATATATATATATATATATATATATATATATATATATATATATATATATATATATATATATATATATATATATATATATATATATATATATATATATATATATATATATATATATATATATATATATATATATATATATATATATATATATATATATATATATATATATATATATATATATATATATATATATATATATATATATATATATATATATATATATATATATATATATATATATATATATATATATATATATATATATATATATATATATATATATATATATATATATATATATATATATATATATATATATATATATATATATATATATATATATATATATATATATATATATATATATATATATATATATATATATATATATTACTTATCCGTAGATTACGACACAATTTTAGCATAAGTATCACCTTGACCATTAAGATCGGAAAGATGGGACACGATTATAAATACTAGTTAAGGTGACCAACTTTAATTCTTATTTAGGTATTCTTACTTTAACTTGAATTATTACTGTTGCCCGCGCTTTCAGCTGCATATTGATTATATAGATACATTCGCATAATAACATGTATATTCTTCTTAAGTTTATTGTATTCATTAACACTTGGGTATTCACATCATATGCGTATCATGTCTTCAGAGACCTAGCCTAGCTCCCTTTGCAACTCCGGTCAGCTTACGGCGGCGGTTTCCTCCGGGGCCGCGGAAGGGTGGTTCGTTCCTCCGAGCGAGGTCGGGCCCGCGATACGCAGTAAATCAGCGGCCCTGTGGCGGTGCCGGGCAGCGCGGGGTAGTCGCGGTACGGCCCTCCGTGACCTCCGTACAGCTGCAGTGCAGTATCGCCGCCGCCGCCGCCGCCGCCCGGGACAGTGTGCCGACTGCCGCTCCAGTATACCGGTGAAGGTCACCGCGCGGCCCTGACCCGCGGCCAAGCCGCCGCCGCCACCGCTGTGTTATGTCGCGGCCAATACCGGGGTCCGAAGTGCGGTACACGTCACCCTACCCCGACAGCGGCGCCGGTTCCTGGAGCAATTACCTATTGCCTACCACCCACCGTCACCGCCGCCGCCACGCTGTCGTCACTCTGCTGCCGACACCGCCGCCGCCGCCGCCCCGCCGCCGCCTACGCCGCCGTCCCGCCGCCGTCACACGGTCTCCGCCGTCGCCGTCGTCACCGTCACACGGTCTCCGCCGTACGCGCAGGACGATGACATATTGGGGACGGTATGAAGTGGGTAATAGCCGGGGAGGTGAGCTGTACAAGCCACAGACGTCTCACTCCAGCGACCACTCTCTGATCTCTCTACCAAACAGGAGCCGCACACAGTATTATAGTGGGGGTACGGTCAGGGAATCAGGCTCGCCCTATTATATGTCAGTGTGGGTACGGTCAGGGAATCAGGCTCATCCTATTATATGTTAGGTCTCCACTACATACATTCACATGATCAGTATAGCATAGCGTTCTGGCACTCCGTGGCTGACGAATGGTCAGGTCTGTGTAGTTTTCACTGCTTTTTATTTACCATTCATTGGCGTATGTCATTGGTAGTTCTACGACGCCGTCTATCTTTTCATCGCTCGGGATTTAATTAAACTGTGCACTCACCAGATGTAGAAACAGAGATAACTTGACTCGTTGAAAGTGAGTCGACGGAACATTTTACGGTGGCACCTTTGCTCGGTTGCGCTGCCCCGACCTGCGGCAATCAGCGCGTCTCTTGCGATGTGAGTTATGTCTCTTGCGATGTGAGTTATGTCTCTTGCGATGTGAGTTATGGCCGTGTCAGTGAATATTCACACTGTTACGGTATACTGTGGGTAGGGATATCCGCACACTGTTACAGTACACTGTTACCGTACACTGTTACAGTACACTTTTACAGTACACTGTGACAGTACACTGTTACAGTACACTGTTACAGTACACTGTGACAGTACACTGTTACAGTACACTGTTACATCACACTGTTACAGTACACTGTCACAGTACACTGTTACAGTACACTGTCACAGCACACTGTCACAGTACACTGTTACAGTACACTGTTACAGTACACTGTTACAGTACACTGTTACAGTGCACTGTTACAGTGCACTGTTACAGTACACTGTTACAGTACACTGGTACAGTACACTGGTACAGTACACTGTTACAGTACACTGCTACAGTACACTGTTACAGTACACTGTTACAGTACACTTTTACAGTACACTGTTACAGTACACTGTTACAGTACACTGTAACAGTACACTGTTACAGTACACTGTTACAGTACACTGTTATAGTACACTGTTATAGTACACTGTTACAGTACACTGTTACAGTACACTGCTACATTACACTGTTACAATACACTGTTACAGTACACTGTTACAGTACACTGTTACAGTACACTGTTACAGTACACTGTGAGTTGTGACTGAGTTCCGTGGTGACTGGTGGCCTCGCCCCTGCCTGGTATGTCACACACGCAAGTGCGTGGCGCGCTGCAGGAACCGGCTGCGGGTGAGAAGGCTGAGCCGCTCTGAGCCACCCACTAACGTGTGATGTCTCAGTTATGATCAGCACCACTGCGTTTTCACGCTCACACCGTACGGGCTTCCCGTTTCGGCCCCCTGTCTCTCGCCCCGGCTTCTCGGGGTAGCCTCTCGTCCCGGCTGGCGACTGGGGGACCAGGTCGCTCACGGCCTCTGCCGAATACCTCTGACAGCGTCTGTGGAGGAGCCAGAGAGGTGGCAGGGGTCATCGGCAGGGTCCAGGAGAGGCGGCAGGGATCATCGACAGGGTCCAGGGGAGGCGTCAGGGATCATCGGCAGGGTCCAGGGGAGGCGTCAGGGATCATCGACAGGGTCCAGGGGAGGCGTCAGGGATCATCGACAGGGTCCAGGGGAGGCGTCAGGGATCATCGGCAGGGTCCAGGGGAGGCGTCAGGGGTCATCGGCAGGGTCCAGGGGAGGCGTCAGGGATCATCGACAGGGTCCAGGGGAGGCGGCTGGGATCATCGGCAGGGTCCAGGGGAGGCGTCAGGGGTCATCGACAGGGTCCAGGGGAGGCGGCAGGGATCATCGACAGGGTCCAGGGGAGGCGGCTGGGATCATCGACAGGGTCCAGGGGAGGCGGCAGGGATCATCGGCAGGGTCCAGGGGAGGCGGCAGGGGTCATCGGCAGGGTCCAGGGGAGGCGTCAGGGATCATCGACAGGGTCCAGGGGAGGCGTCAGGGTTCATCGACAGGGTCCAGGGGAGGCGTCAGGGATCATCGACAGGGTCCAGGGGAGGCGTCAGGGTTCATCGACAGGGTCCAGGGGAGGCGTCAGGGATCATCGACAGGGTCCAGGGGAGGCGTCAGGGTTCATCGACAGGGTCCAGGGGAGGCGTCAGGGATCATCGACAGGGTCCAGGGGAGGCGGCAGGGATCATCGGCAGGGTCCAGGGGAGGCGGCAGGGGTCATCGGCAGGGTCCAGGGGAGGCGTCAGGGATCATCGACAGGGTCCAGGGGAGGCGGCAGGGATCATCGGCAGGGTCCAGGGGAGGCGGCTGGGATCATCGACAGGGTCCAGGGGAGGCGGCAGGGATCATCGACAGGGTCCAGGGGAGGCGGCAGGGGTCATCGGCAGGGTCCAGGGGAGGCGTCAGGGATCATCGACAGGGTCCAGGGGAGGCGGCAGGGATCATCGGCAGGGTCCAGGGGAGGCGGCTGGGATCATCGACAGGGTCCAGGGGAGGCGGCAGGGATCATCGACAGGGTCCAGGGGAGGCGTCAGGGATCATCGACAGGGTCCAGGGGAGGCGTCAGGGATCATCGACAGGGTCCAGGGGAGGCGGCAGGGGTCATCGACAGGGTCCAGGGGAGGCGTCAGGGATCATCGACAGGGTCCAGGGGAGGCGTCAGGGATCATCGACAGGGTCCAGGGGAGGCGTCAGGGATCATCGACAGGGTCCAGGGGAGGCGTCAGGGATCATCGACAGGGTCCAGGGGAGGCGGCAGGGGTCATCGACAGGGTCCAGGGGAGGCGTCAGGGATCATCGACAGGGTCCAGGGGAGGCGGCAGGGATCATCGACAGGGTCCAGGGGAGGCGGCAGGGATCATCGGCAGGGTCCAGGGGAGGCGTCAGGGATCATCGACAGGGTCCAGGGGAGGCGGCAGGGATCATCGACAGGGTCCAGGGTAGGCGTCAGGGATCATCGACAGGGTCCAGGGAGGCGGCAGGGATCATCGACAGGGTCCAGGGGAGGCGGCAGGGATCATCGGCAGGGTCCAGGGGAGGCGTCAGGGATCATCGGCAGGGTCCAGGGGAGGCGTCAGGGATCATCGACAGGGTCCAGGGGAGGCGGCAGGGATCATCGACAGGGTCCAGGGGAGGCGTCAGACGATGGCGGTCGGTGTACGGGAACAAAGAGTCGGTCCCTGAGTTCTGGCGGACCCCGAGGCGGCACGGTGCCGCTGCCGGCCGGGCCTCCTCTCCGAGGTCACCGCCGAGGTCAGGGGGATCGCTGCCCCTCCGCTGATTAATGGTCCTCCCGAGGAGGCGCCCGTGGGCTGACCCCCGGCGGCGTACATACGGTCCGAGACGCAGCCCCGCGGCTATCTGTACTTAGAGGCTAATGACGTCCGTCGCCGATCTGTGGAGACGGCCGTGTCGGTGACGGTGGGAGACGGCCGTCTCTGTGACGGTGGGAGACGGCCGTCGCCGATCTGTAGAGACGGCCGTGTCGGTGACGGTGGGAGACGTGTTGACCATTATTAGAGGTGGAGGTGGTGTTGGGTGCTGTTTGTCATTTGTCGTACCCGGAGCTTTGATGTTCCTCTATATGATGCGTATTATTTCTGCTGCTTATTGTTGAAGCTGTGGCTTTGAATGTGTGTTGCATTTCAAATTGTGTTATACATGGCAACAAAATATTCAGGATATTGCTTGCGAGTGATTTAAGTTTCATTTAATTTCAGACGCCATTCATTCATTTACACATCTGAGTATATCGGTTTGCTTGCTTTAGAAGTAGTTGGTGAAAGTCAAGTTTGTCAAAGACCATTTTGTAACTTTTGAAAGATCATCTATTTTGTTCAGTAAAAAAATCATTTTCGAGCTTTGGATCCCTGGGCATAAAATGCTTGAATATATTGGATCCCAGTGGATCCCTCTGCGTAAAAGGCATAAGGATATGGGATCCTCCTGGATTCCTCGGCGTAAAATGCTTCAAGATATGGGATCTTTGTGGATCCCTCGGCTTATTGTGTTCCTGGATCTGGTGTCCCATGTGGATCCCGGGACACATGACACAGAGATCCGGATATGAGCTGGATCTCGGGATCCAGGTACGTGTCTGGACTTTCGCCTTTCATACCGATCAGGCCCAAAGAAGGCCCACCAGGGCCCAAAAGAGGGTAAAAAAACGCTCGCATAAGCCGCCGCGCAATCGGCCCGACCGACTTGAGTGACATCTTGCGGTAGGATTTCTAAGCTTTGGAGCGGTGCCCTCACATTAGAAATGTGGTAAGACCTCCTCCTTTAAGTTCTAGATATATCAATTGTCATTAATATGATATATCAGTCTACATTCCGCTCCTGTGACAGATGTGGTAAAGTGTTCTGTCCTTATGGATAAGGTCGGGGACAAAATGCTCCTTCTCATGAAGTATACGGGGGTCAAAATGCCAGCAAAAATAATTACTGTCATTCCTGTTAAAATTTACTAAGCGATCATGTCCTTAGAAATACTGATCGTCAAAACCACTTTAGATGTATTATTCACTTAATCATCATATTCATCACGGCAGTATGTATGTACATTTTCTTTTTTTTGTATTAGCAGTTGCGTTTCAGCTCTTCATTGCCAATAATAATAATAATAATAAAAAAATCCGAAGGGAAAAAAATCCGGACGATAGATTCAACACGTGGGGTCACTGAACCAAAACTGTACCTGGGTCTTCAAGAATGGCCTATAATAACATGATCCAGAAGGAATTGGGCTGATATCATGCGTATCCTCAAAATAGAAAGCATTTTAATATTTCCCCATTGACTTATAATGGGGAGGTCACGAAATTGACCCGACCTTAGGTCACCCATATAAAAAAAATCCGAGATAAACGAATTGTAGATATCATTACCCTTATGAAATCCTGTAAGTACGAAATCGATGGGCCAAAAACTGTGGCTGTGGTACGATCGCACACTTTTTGGAGGTGGGGTCACGTGACCTGGCCTGGTGACCTGACTTGAGATGACCCGTGGTCAATAATTTTACAATATGTGGGCAGTTGATGCCTTAATAGCTGTGTCAAAAACTGCGGCGCTGCGCGCAGCCGTTTTTTTGCTATCCTCGAAAAACCTTAGGGGGCGTCTAAACGCCCCACCCCGGCACGGCGCGGGAAATCCGGACAGTAGATTCCCCGGGGGTGGGGCCGGGGTACTAGGGCATTTTCAATGGAGGTCCACTGTCAGGACAGTAGAATTCACTGTCCTGGGACCCCACCCCTCTTACTCGAAAACTAAAAGAGCTGGAAAGACGCCGGATAAAAACGTTCAAAAGCTCTTGACAAGCACATTCGAAGGTACTTCATACATTTTTTCCTCAAGCCAATATTGAGGTCACCAGAGGTCATCAAAGTACATATTTTCAAGTTTTAAGACTTCGCTCCAGAAACCCCCAGATATCACAGGAACTATAATAGCTAGGAACAAACGGAAACAAGCAATGGAAAGCTCTTGAAAAATTAAATTGCCAAAGTGTCCTCAAATTTGAGCTCAGATCAAAAGTTTAGGCTCCAGAGCTCATCAAATGTAAAAAAGGCTATTTAATAAAACGTCTATCACGAATAGCTTTTTACCTAATAACGACAAGGCAATAATGTTGACGCCATCGTGCTTGTCTTGTCAAAACGCTTCGCCTCTTATTAGTTTTGACCAGGTCAGATTAACTTACAAACGTGACCTCAGGTCAAGGTCAAGTGGTGGTGACTCACGTAGGTCATGTTGCATATGTGAAGACGTGCCGCGACGAGATAAACACATCGGTGTCGGTTTCACTTCCATATCGTCATTATGTCGAGAGTTATTGACATACAACTGTTGGTGACCTCGGATGACCTCGGCTGACCCTGTAGGGGTTACTGAACAAAAATGGCAGCTAAGTCATCAATAATGTCTTATAACAACATGATCCAGAAAGAATTAGACTGCTATCTTGCGTCTCCTTAGAATAGGAAGCATTTTAATATTTCCCCGTAGACTTATAATAGGGAGGTCACGAAATTAAAGCGACCTAAGGTCGCTGATATTAAAAATCCAAGATAAACGAATTGTAAATATATGTGACCTTATGAAATCCTGTAAGTGTAAAACCGATCATCCCAAAACTGTGACTGTGGTAAGACCACAAGTTTTTTTGGATGTGGGGTCACGTGACCTAGTCTGGTGACCTGACCAAAAACGACCCGAGGATTTTTTACATAATGTGGACAATTGATGCACAAACAGCTGTGCCAAAAATGGCGGTGTTGCACGTCGCCGTTTTCCCGCTATCTGCGAAAAACCTGAGGGAGTGTCTACCCCCCCCCCTCCGCACGGCGCTGGTTAAAATATAGGGATGACGTGAGCATGCAGCCAGGTGTTAGGGTATTCATGTGCAGCTGTGCTGGGGTTATTTTTGTATGTGCCACTTTTGGTCGGGGCCACTCAAAGCACTTTTACCACCCCTGTCCTGTGGCTCAGTGGGATAGCGCTGGGCTTCTGATCTTTCCCGGTATAGTGGCAGCGCAGGTTCGAGTCGCTTCGGCGCTCGCTATTTGTTCCTGACCGGGATGGCCTGCGGCCGGTGGCAGCGGCTGCACTAAAGGTCAGTTGACGTCAGTGAGCGGGGCGCACCGTGCCCAGGTGTGTCGGGCAGGTAAAACTTACGCTTCTAAATTCTGCCGGACACTAGGAATTGCGCGATCAGAATGTAGGCTCTAAAAAAAAAAATGATGTGGAAATTCTTCCGGAAAAAATACGTTTTTATTTTGGGGGGTTAAAAACCAAAAATTTCGAAAATCCGAGAAAGCCATTTGTAAGGGAATGTCATTTCCTTTCTTTTGACATTTCTATTTACAATTTGCATCAAAACTCGATTTTCTACGATTTGTCAAACCTTTATCGTTTTTCCACCAAAAATGGCATGACATGACGTCATTAAATCGGTATTATTTCCGAAAGTGCTACATCATTTTCACTGCAGTTTGGTGAAAAGACGTAAAATTTATGTAGCATAAGGTACTGAAAGTTTCACGTCGATATCTATCATAGTTTTCAAGTTATTGAGAAAATCCGGAAGGGGTGGGGTCAGATTTTGCCCCCCCCCCCTGCTCCCCAGCGGGGTGCGGGTTAACATGGTTCTGAAGTTAAGAAAGGCAAATGCTTTTCCCAGGTGCATACAGACAGCTCGCAACTTTGCCATTTTAAATTCAGCGCGTTTAAATGTCTCCGCCTTGTACCTTTCTGCCTTGCGTTTCTTCGTAGCTTCTAAGCACTTCCTTATCTTCCATTGGTTTTATAATATTCCGGTAGAACCTCCTTAACTTGACTATTCGAATAAGCGACTCTTAAAATTACATTTCTGCACATGCTCATGACCCATTTTGACTTGGATATCCTTACGCTACATAATTGTACGAGTCAAGGCGAAAGTATGCTTGGCTGGCTACATGGACATGTGTTATGGTTTTAGTGTTTATGGGCTATGTGCGGTTAGCAAGTTAGTTTAATGTCTGCAAAGTTCGCACTGAGAGGATGACGCCTCGTCGGTCCGTGTTTGAGTGGCGCTAACCATGAGCATGCAGCACAGATACAACCTAAGCATATGACATTGCGAAGCATTGCATGGGTAACAGAAGATTACCATACCGGAGGCTCCCGCGCGAGTTTTCGCTCGTGCCAAGCAGGCATGTTTGAAAATTGTGACTAGAATTCGCTCGTGTCCGATTGCATAAAACTGGAGAGTTTGACTGCTGACACCAAGGTTGCTGGCACAGCTTGCTGTCGCCGCCGGCAATGCCAGAGCTCAGGCTCGGACAGGGCGGTCACGTGACCGGGGCTGGCCAGCCGCGTTGCATGTGACCCAATTCAGCGACCCAGCTCCGATATCTGCGCCGCACGCCGGCACTCTCACTGCCGAGAGCTGTGGTACTTCAGGGAACACACGCGCCGTGTTGGTCAGCAGGGAAGGCCAACCACAGCTGATTCGCCCGGGAATGGTCGTCTGACCCAAACGCTGAAATGACGCAAAAGCCAGTCACACCACCTCGAGCCGGCAGCGCCATCTTTCTCGAGAAACCTTCAAACATGCGCCTTGTGCGGTTACAAAGCAGCAGAACAGATATGTTGCCGGTGAACCGGAACATATTTTATTTTGAAGGTGCTGGAGATGTTCACAGACGGAAGATAATTTAAGGTGTTGCTCTTTAATTAAAATATCACTGAAGGCCCTGTGCCTATCCCCGGCCCCTGGCGTTCCCCATGCTCTTCACCCGGCCATCCACTGGCCTCGTACCCCCTTACCCCCTGGTGTAGCCCTGGCCTCGTAGCCCTGGCCCGCTGTTCGGGGGCCGGGTGCTGTCCTGGGTGCTGGCCTGAGTGCTGGCCTGGGTGCTGGCCTGGGTGCTGGCCTGGGTGCTGGCCTGGGTGCTGGCCTGGGTGCTGGCTGGGTTCCTGCTGGAGGCGGTCCTGTGCCGGCCTGGGTGCTGGCCTGGGTGCTGGCCTGGGTGCTGGCTGGGTTCCTGCCGGAGGCGGTCCTGTGCCGGCCTGGGTGCTGGCCTGGGTGCTGGCCTGGGTGCTGGCTGGGTTCCTGCCGGAGGCGGTCCTGTGCCGGCCTGGGTGCTGGCCTGGGTGCTGGCCTGGGTGCTGGCTGGGTTCCTGCCGGAGGCGGTCCTGTGCCGGCCTGGGTGCTGGCCTGGGTGCTGGCCTGGGTGCTGGCCTGGGTGCTGGCTGGGTTCCTGCCGGAAGCGGTCCTGTGCCGGCCTGGGTGCTGGCCTGGGTGCTGGCTGGGTTCCTGCCGGAGGCGGTCCTGTGCCGGCCTGGGTGCTGGGCCTGGGTGCTGGCTGGGTGCCTGGCGGAGGCGGTCCTGTGCCGGCCTGGGTGCTGGCCTGGGTGCCGGCTGGGTGCGAGCTGCAGTAACCCAGATTGGTGATCATGCAGTACCCCGCCCGGCTGCGGTGGCGGCGCGCCCAGCGACGGGGGGTGACCTCGGCAGGGGGGTGACATCGGCAGTATCAGAGGCCCGTTCCGGGGCCGGCAGGGAGGGGGATGTCGGGTCACGTGTCACCTGTCTGCCAGATCCGGTCAGCATCGGTCTGCAGTCAGTCGGTCAGACACCACTGGTCAGCTGGCAATGGTCAGATGACAAGGGCCTGGTAACTGGTCCACCAATATACCGCCGCCGCCGCCGCCGCCGCCGCCAGTGTGGTCGGAGTTGCTATGTCCGCCCGTGACAGTCTGTCGAACTGTGACGATGTCGACTGGTGGTTTGAGCGCTCGCACCATGGTATATTTAAAGGAAATAGTTCACCTTCGGAAATTTTTCAGAGCACGATTTTATTATGTATTTGTAATACAGTTTCTTTTTTTCTTTTCAAAAATAGTCCTACATCGCGCCAATTCAGGACAGAAGGTCGTGAATTATTAATGTTATGGTGTGCGTTATTGGTCTGCGCATGCTCCATGCAGTGCTGGCACTCTCAGACGGTACGGTATATCATATATGCGCCGCATTCCTTCACCAAAAAGTCAAATATCTTCGGCTGGAGAGTCTTTTCAGCCAAGAAAAGTTGCAGATAAGGATTTCTCAACACAGGCTGCAAAACTGCTATTTCAGTTCAAAATCCTATGTTGAAGGTGAACTATTTCCTTGAATTGTACCTACGGAACAGTTTAACTCAGAGGACGCCGGTTTACGGCTGCAGCGTGATTCGAGTCGGGTGTAAGAATTCTGACTACATCATAAGTTGGCTTACTTTGCATTCAATATTTTATCTGTGTGATTATTTTGTCCTCTAATGTGGGCCTCAATTTAGGCTCTGGGTACCCGAAGTCGGTTCAAAATTGACCAACTCCCTTGGTTCATGCGGGTAAAACGGCAGACAAAAATCGTTTACAATATTTTTTTTGTATAAATTGACAGAGCAAATGTGTTCCACGACGGTGTCCACCTTCGAAGCTGAATTGGATGACGGAATTGCATGACTACCAGGATAATTGTATAGAATGCATACAGGTAGACTAGACGTTTTATTTCTTGAACATTTAACGGACGGAAAATATTATGTGTGAATTACAAACTTTGTCATGTACGTCGCCCACTTGGTGCACTCCGTTCCTTTCCATCTCACATTCCTTCGACGCTGCATCGATGTCGCCTCCCAATCCAGGCCTTGGTACTGATTTTTAGTTGATATTCTGGCTTATATCAGCGTAAGACTAAAGCCTCAACGTTGGTGTGCTCATGTTCACTTGTCCAGTGAATGGTGACTGTTGAGTACTTAATAGTGGTGCCAGTTTCAGAAAATATGTGTCCAATGTCCGACCGATGTCCAAGACCATGGTCAGCTGTCCGTCCGAAACCGTCCAAAAATCATTTTTTGTCCGAAGTTTGTCCGAAAGCCGAAAAAGTGTTTGATATATAAATGAATTACCTGTGGCATACTTTCTTGTTTAATAAAAAGGTAACTTAAGTTATTTTCGCGACAAGCAAGCCTTGAACATTGGATGTCCGAAAATGTCCAAAAAAATATGCTCATGTCCATCCGAAAACCGAATCGGACTTCGGACAAATTCGGAATTCCGAAAATGATTGTAACGATTGGCACCACTTACCTACCTAATATAAAGCGACGCAACCCAGAACCAAGCGAACCAAAACTTCTCCACGCCTTACTAATATAGCACTAA
>JAXIVJ010009548.1:0-7500 GCA_036785665.1 Chirona hameri | reverse complement strand
GCCCCTTTAAAAAATATAAACTTTTGATTACCTGGATTGGACCAGGACCCTCAGTATGGAGGCGGCATTTTATTCTGGGGACGCCTATTGTCCGGTTTAGATAGCGTATGTTCTGCTCCATGGGGGGCGGCCTTCGCTAATGGGCAATGGGCATTTGTCTAATTTAGAGGGCGCCTGTTTAACCCCGTGGGGGCGGCATTTACTTATTGTCCGGTAGGGCGCCTGTTCTGCTCCATGGGGCGGCATTTGCCTCTAGTGGCACCTATCCTGTTCCTAAGTCGCCATTTACTTCTAGGAGGGCTAATTGTCCGATTCCCGGGAGTGCCTGTCAGCGGCGTGCGCTGAAATTCACGAAGGAGCAGGTCATTGCCATGAGGCCTGAGGGGCGCCACCCGATCGACAGGGGCGCCATAATTATTGGCGACAATTGTGCATGGGGCGCTTCAACTCCCGCACCGTGCGGAAAGAGAGGTGCCCCCCCCCCCCGTCACTAGGGGCGCCGTCGCTGGCCAGGGGCGCGTCACGGGCAGAGAGGGGTGGCCACTAGTCGGAAGGGTGCCGTCACTCGCCGGAGGAGCGCCGTCACTGACCGGAGGGGCGCCGTCACTATCTGGAGGGGCGCCTTCACTGGCCGGAGGGGCGCCGTCACTGGTCGGATGGGCGCCGTCACTCGCCGGAGGGGCGCCGTCACTGGTCGGAGGAGCGCCGTCACTCACCGGAGGGGGAGCGGTCACTAGCGGGAGAGGCGCCGTCACTGCCCGGAGGGGCGCCGTCACTGGCCGGAGGGGCGCCGTCACTGGTCGGATGGGCGCCGTCACTCGCCGGAGGGGCGCCGTCACTGGTCGGAGGAGCGCCGTCACTAGCCAGAGGGGCGCCGTTACTGGCCGGAGGGGCGCCGTCACTGACTGGAAGGGGCGCCGTCATTAGCCAGAGGCGCGCCGTCACTGGCCGAAGGGGCGCCTTCACTGGCCGGAGGGGCGCCGTCACTAGCTGGAGGGGCGCCGTCACTGTCTGGAGGGGCGCCGTCACTGACCGAAGGGGGCGCTGTCACTGGCCGGAGGGACGCCGTCACTGGTCGGAGGGGCGCCGTCACTGGTCGGATGGGCGCCGTCACTGGCCGGAGGGGCGTGGTCACTGGCCGGAGGGGCGCCTTCACTGGTCGGGGCGCCATTACTAGCAGGAGAGGCGCCGTCACTGGCCGAAGGGGCGCCGTTACTGGTCGGAGGGGCGCCGTCGCTGGCCACAGGGGCGCCTTCACTGGCCGGAGGGGCGCCGTCACTAGCCGGAAGGGCGCCGTCAATGGCTGGAGGGGCGCCGTCACTGACCGGAGGGGGTGCCGTCAATAGCCGGAGAGGACGCCGTCACTAGCCAGAGGGCCCCGTCACTGGCCGGAGGAGCGCCGTCATTGGTCGGAGGGGCGCTCTCACTGGCCGGAGGGGCGCTTTTACTGGCCAGAGGGGCGCCGTCACTGGCCGAAGGGGCGCCGTAACTGGCCGGAGGGGCGCCTTCACTGGCCGCAGGGGCGCCGTTACTGGTCGGAGGGGCGCCGTCACTAGCCGGAGGGGCGCTGTCACTGGCTGGAGCGGCGCCGTCACTGACCGGAGGGGGCGCCGTCACTGTCCGGAGGGACGCCGTCACTGGTCGGAGGGGCGTCGTCACTGGCCGGAGGAGCGCCTTTACTGGCCAGAGGGGCGCCGTCAATGGTCGGAGGGGCGCCGTCACTAGCCGGAGGGGCGCCGTCACTGGCCGGAGGGGCACCGTCACTGACCAGAGGGGCGCCGTCACTAGCTGGAGGGGCGCCGTCACGGGCCGGAGGGGCGCCGTCACTGATCGGAGGGGCGCCAGCTTTGCATGGGCGCCTCGGGTCCAAAGGACCAGGTAATGCCCTGAATTACCGTATACTCTGTACGCCACTGGTGCCTGTCCTGTTGGCGGTGCTAATTGTAAAACAAAAATGGTCCGGGGGCGCCGGTACGGACATTCCGTACTGTCCGTATAGGTGGTTGCGCTCCTGCTGAAATGGACGGTATTTTAATTTGGATTGGCGTTCTTTGATGCGAAGAGGCGGCCTCATCTGCCGGGGGCTACTTTATCGCCGAGAGAGGCGTTTCAGCATCTTTTTAACTGGGGTGGCAAAGTGCCGTCACTGGGGTGGCATTCTTCATGACAGGGGTGGCAATTGCCACCCCAGTTACTATGTTAAAATACGCCCGGGAAGACAGGTAGCACCGAGACAGGTGTCGGTGTCGGTGTCGGTGTCGGTCTCGGTGTCGGTGTCGGTGTCGGTGCCGGTGTCGGTGCCGGTGTCGGTCTCGGTGTCGGTGTCGGTGTCGGTGCCGGTGTCGGTGCCGGTGTCGGTGCCGATGTCGGTGTCGGTGCCGGTGCCGGTGCCGGTGCCGGTGCCGGTGCCGGTGCCGGTGCCGGTGTCGGTGTCGGTGTCGGTGTCGGTGTCGGTGTCGGTGCCGGTGTCGGTGTTAGTGCTGGCAGAAGTGGGTATAGTGTTGCATCTCGGCTATTCCACATCGCAGCATGGTATGTATGTTACAGTGCGTTCGCGAAATCCGTAAATTCGCGGACTCCCTAGGCAGTCCGCGGATTAAATAGGCGGTTCGCGGACTCACAACAACTCTTGTGACTCCGCGGTTTAACGGCCGTTATTCCGCGGATTCACTAGGGTCTTTAGGCAGTCCGCGGATTGCCTGAAGAGTCGTTGGACATCCGCGAATTGCCTAGGGAATCCGCGGACTATCGATTAATTCCAGTGATTCTGCGAATATCCTAGTTATTTCGTGGAATTACTGAAATAAAGCTCGCATTAAGGGTGCGTTTCCGAGGTCTGCCTATGGTGAACCTATGGCAAGCTTTCCTGGGCTCTCAGCAGTTCTGTTTTCGCTCGACGTCTATGAAATTACAATATTACGGAGTTCAGTACCGGAGCTTTCTGCATGGCAAAGTTTTTCAGCAAAATATGCAACCATTTGCAACATATTGCACGGCAAAGTTTTTTCAGACCAACTTTCGCAGCGTTTTATGGGGCAAACCTTAAGCACTGCGTGCAAAACAGTGCATTTTTCTTGATCAGCTTGCCACATACTTTATTTTTGTACAAGGATTTATCGATATCACCAGTCATTTTCTTTGCAACGTTGCATGAAGTTTGGCTATGATTACTCTGGCCACAGACAACGGAGCAAACAAACGTTGTATAATGTTTTAGACACATTAGCTCTGTTTCCGAAAATGCTAATGATCAGCGGGAACCATTCCACGTTTTTGACGTATTCCGAAAAATACCTCATGTTGCAACTGTTTTCAGTATCCGCATGTAGATGGCACTAGTATCCGCTTTTTGCGTTTCACCCCCGAATCTGGACTGGGCGCCTGAGCCCTGCCCGATTATGAGAACCGCCCGGTACGAGACCGCTTGGGGTGCGGTGAGGCGTGAGCGGAGGGGAGGGGGGCGAGCGCGGGGAGACGGGTGACAAATGGCCTTACGGTCCCGCCTTCTCCAAGGGCGCGCGCTAGACGTCCGATAGAGCAGAGTGCCTCCGGCTGGTGGCCGCGGATGGCAGTGACTATTTTGACGAGTAAACTTTCCCGCAAGTGAATCTCGGATATTCCGGTAGTCTCCATTATCCCGTTCAGTTCAGGCTGTTCAGTTATTTCCTCCATCCTCTTAATCATCATATTATAATTATTAGAATAACAACATCAATCGAAAGCACCTTCATTTGAGATAAAACACAAAAACACTTATACATACACACAGGGGCGCAGCCAGACCTTCAGAAGGGGGGGGGGGCAAGCACCTGGGAGAGGCCCCCCACACCCAAAAAATACCCCTGGATATGAAAAACTCTACAGATTTCGGCCACTTTATTTTGTGAGGCCCCCTTTTTAGCATTTTTTCTTCGTCTAATTTTGATGAGCTGGATTGGACCAGGACCCTCAGTAGGCATTGTACTGAGCGCATTACTAATTTGTATTGTTCGTACAGGAGAGAAAACATATCTTAGCCATGACAACAGGTGGGGGGTCGGCTTTGGAGTGTGGGGACGGCTGAAATGACGAAAAAATGTACCCCCATTTTGATACGTGTATTTAAGCCTTTGCAGCATTTTTAATGTGGATTTTCATGTTATAGTAGGTAGGTATGTACTTGTTAGTTAGCGCCGCGAAGCGGCGCGAAATTTTTACGGTTTTGCCTGATAAAACCCAGAAATATAGGCGGTGTGCCTTGTAGAGGATAATAAGCTAAAACTGATATTCATTCAATTCAGCGTTACGACGAACCGATGACGATGACTATGGTTTCGTTATGACGATGACTACCGATGTGACACCGCGAAGCGGCGTGAAAATGTTAATTTTAGGTCCTGGAAAACGAAATATTAATATTGGAACCAGACCGTGAGGTGAGATGGCTTGGGGAGATGGTCCTGGCCTGTTTCGACTATTAGCTCTTCGGTCCAGCAAATTGTGCACCGCTGGAGCAGCTTCCGGGTGCCGATCTCCTCGTCTTTGCGTTCGCGTCGCCTTTTTCGGAACTCGGCAAACTAGCTAAACATGTACCCTGCTTGAAACTTAGAAGTGAATACTTTATGAAGGGAATGGGCCCCTGGGGCCAGCAATTACCGCCAAGTAGAGCCTCTGCCAGACACTTGCAATTCTTTTTCCCATTTTCAAAATTTGTATAAGCAATTGCGAAACTTGTGTCATGCCGCGAAGCGGCGCGAAATTTTCCAGTTTTTGACACCTAGATAGCTGGATTTGTACTGCACTGCAAGGCCAATTCTTACGATAAATTGCTATTTTTTCCCTCAAAAAGTGTGTGTGTGTGGGGAGGGAGGGGGGGGGGGGGGGTCGGGTCGACCCTCCACCGCCTTCTAAAAGTGGGGGGAGTTTGCCCAGACCTCCCCCCGACCCTCCCATCGGCGACGCCCCTGGCTGACAAATATTGCAGCACACACTCCTGAGAGGAAAATTGTTAAATTGTTTTGTACTACCATCACCCCCCCCCCCACGAATTCAAAACGCATCAGACTTATCAAATAACAATTTTGAAACCCAAGAAAACATTGCACCAGGTGGGTCAGAGTACAGCACATTACCGATCATTATAACCGCGCCGACCACGGCTAGCAGGCGCTCCAGCTATAGCAAGCGCTGCAGGCGACGGCTAGCAACCCCTGGGCAGGCTCGAGGGCCCCGTTCACAGACTCAATGGCCCTCTGGATAAGCTTGAGAGGGCCCTGAACAGACTCAATGGCCCCTTGGCAAGCCGAGAGGCCCCTAAGCAGACTAATAGCCCCTGTGCAGGTTCGAGAGGCCCCTGAACAGGATCAATGGACCACTAGGAAAGCTCGAGAGGCCCCTGAACAGACTAATGGCTCCTAGGCAGGTTCAAGAGGCCCTTGAACAGACTCAATGGGCCCCTGGGCAAGTTCGAGAGGCCCCTGGGCAGGTTCGAGAGGCCCCTGAACAGACTCAATGGGCCCCTGGGCAAGCTCGGGAGGCCTCTGGGCAGGCTCTAATGGCCCCTGGGCAGGTTCGAGAGGCCCCTGAACAGACTCGATTGTCCTCTGGAAAACTATAATGGGCCCATGGGCAGGTTCAAGAAGCCCCAAAACGGACTATAATGGCCCCCTGGCCAGGCTCGAGAGTCTACTGGGCAGGTTTGTTGGGCCGTGGGTGGGCTCAATTGGCCCCTGGACAAGTGGACATGCTCTAGAGGCCCCTGGGCATGTTTTTGGGGCCCCTGAGTGGGCTCAATGGGCCCCAGGGCATGCTCGAAAGGTCCCTGGGCATGTTCTTGCACCCTTGAGTGGGCTCAATGGGCCCCTGGACATGCTGGAGAGGCCCCTTTTTGGGCCCCTCGGTGGGCTCAATGGGCCCCTGGACATGCCCAAGAGGCCCCCTGGGCCGGCTTCGAAAGCCCTTCAGGGTCTCTGAGGGCCCTTGACATGCACCAGAGTGACCCTTGCCTGGTTTGAGGGCTCCTCTGTGACTTTTTGAAAGCCATTTAGCTAATTGCAAATGGTATCTGGGCCAATCTCGGCGGGCCCCCTGTGCCCCGTAGGGGGGGGGGGGCAATTGCCCCCTTGCCCCCCCCCCCCTGGCTGCGCCCCTGCATACACAGAAAATGCTAACATAGAGTTCATTGGCGACAGAGACTCTTCTCCTCTGTGGTATTACCAACCTATCACACGCTGTCGGCGGCCGTAGATGATGCAGTCACCTGGCTGAACTTTGGGCGCTTTGAAAGGAACGATTTCCATTCCCTGTATGGCATACTCCTGCACTTTCTTGGATCCACAATTTCCGGCAGAACGCACTCATGGAAAAACTCCCAAACGCGCTTCAGCTTCTTTTCGAAGAAGTCCTGGTCAAATTCTATGCGGTCGCATACTGACTCTGTTGGTGACCATACAAAAAAGTCGCAGAAGCGAGCGCCAGTGCAGGCCAACTGGCACTGAGCCTGACTATAATATTCGTGTGTCTTTTTGAGACATTTGTTTTTGTCTAGGAAAGTTCCTTTTTCTATGAGATCACCCAGATTGGCATTCTCAGCGTTTTTCGGACATTTCACATGGGTGTAATGTATATGGCCTGCAATTAATATAGCCTGCAATTGATATAGCCAGCTAATTTATATAGCAGGCAAGCGTGGTGGACGTGGCGGACGTGGCGGTCGGTGGCGTGGCGGTGGCGTGGCGGTGGCAGGGTGGTGGCGGGCCGGTGGCGGGGCGGTGGCGGGGCGGTGGCAGGGTGGTGGCGGGCCGGTGGCGGGCCGGTGGCGGGGTGGTGGCGGGCGGTGGCAGGGTGGTGGCGGGGTGGTGGCGGGGTGGTGGCGGAGCGTTGGGCATGGGCGGTGGGCGTGGGCGGGTCATTTTTGATCGATGTATCTCAAAAAGTTATCTATATTTTAAGTTACTATTTTCAGGATTTCTTAATCTGCCCCAATCCCCATAGCGTACAAAAAAATCACTCAATTCGAATCACTAGAAGTAGGGGTGGGCGTTAATGGGTTAACGTCGATGTCTTGTGTCTTAGTCTTTTGTCGTCAGTTTGCCAGTCATCTCGACACGCGCCACATCCACCGTCGGCAACGAATGCCATAGCGAGTGTGTGTCCGCGGGGTATAGTGTGAACGCGAGAGTACGATCGTGATGCGATAGTCGGACACCCGACTCCAGATGGGGTGCTTGGAGGCCATTAATAACCCCGACACCTAGCGGGTGAAGGAGAAAGTTATACCATGCCATATCCACAAATAAGTGTCAATACAGTCGCGAGAAGCACACCCTTAAGTCAGAATGTCAAGTTATATGGAACCATATACATCTATGAGTAAGTCAACCAGAACGGCCATGCCCTGGAGTCTGTATCGGAAATACAGGGTATAGGGGAAATATCTTTTTTTGCGACCTTTTCACGACTTTTTGGTTGTCATTTTTAGGATTTTTTTAAAAAGCATATCCACGTATTGCTTTGGTGATA